>CANDYM010000016.1:0-96758 GCA_947397865.1 Polietes domitor
ATTGGAGAAGTTTCCAAGTAGCTGATTAATGTTTTTTCCCTTCTGGAATCCATATTGGCTTTTATTTATAATGTTGTATTTGGTAAGAAAATTGTTTAATCGTCTTACCACTATCTCCTCCAGGATTTTTTCAATTGTTGATAATATAGCGATCGGTCTATAATTGCTGTACTCAGATTTGTTACCATTTTTGTGAATTGGGCGTATTATAGATGTTTTTAGTAAATCTGGCACAGTTGATTCGCGTATACTTTTATTAATTAGCATAGTGAGTATTGGTGAAAGACGATCTGCACTGTTTTTCAGGTCTATAGACCTTATACCGTCAATTCCTTCACACTTTCTGATATTTAACGATGTTAGAATGTTATAAACTTCTAACTCATTTGTAGAGTCTATATACATCGTGTTTTGAACATTTATTGTTGGATTTATGGTTGTTTTTATGTCACATTCGTGAACCGTATTTAAAACGTTTTGGTTGAATTGATGCGCAAATTTTTCTACAACTTCACTCATATTTTCACACATAAAGTTTCTTTTAATTGTTTCATCAATGTTTTCAGTTTTCTTTCCTGTAATTTGGTTTATTAACTGCCACGTTTCACGGATATTATTTCTGTTTTCCAAAAACTGTTTGAAATTATACGTATTCTTTGCATTTATTATTTTTTTGTTTAACTTATTACTAAAGGTTTTATAGATTTTTTTATTTAATTCATTATTTTTATTTTTTAACCATTTTTTATGGAGTTTATCCCTCATATCGCAACATTTTAGAAGATCTTCGCTGAGCCATTGGTATTGATTTCTTTTTCTTATTTTTGTTTTATTTGATTCTTCAGATTTTTTGTATATTTCATTAAATTTGTTATATATGTTATTGAATAGTTCATTTGTACCATTTGATTCACTTGCAACAATGTTCCAATCAGTATCATTTATTAGACTTTTAACTTTTTCATTGCATATCCTAACTTTTGCCACACCCTGTATGCTTTGTTTATTTTTTAGTTTTGTTTTCTTCTCTTCTTCTAAGCAGCCAAATATTGCGAAGTGGTCTGATATTGTTGTTGTAATAACAGCGGCATGTGCGCTTGTTCTTGTTTTGTTACATCTAACAAACAAATGATCGATTGTTGTGCTCGTGTTGTTGTACTCATCTTCTCTTGTGTTCTCGTTCACCATGCTGTGCAGTCCGTACGACGAAAGCAAGTCTAAGTATCTTGTTGTTGTTGTGCTCTGCGTACTTATGTCGATGTTCATGTCTCCAACAATTATGATCTCCTGTTTTTTGCGTACATTGCTAATGCTGTGATCGAGTTCTTGCAAAAACATGTTGATGTTCTGACTAGGCGGACGGTAAGCGGCGATGACGGTGATGGGTGAGTTTGTTGTTGTTGTTATATCAATACGTATTGATTCGAAGGAGTGTGTGCATGTTGGTATGTTTATGCATTGTATGTTTTCGCTGATGTATATCACGACACCTCCTCCTCTTCCTTCTCTATTCAAAAAGGTCGCTTGGAAACCGTTTATGTTGTAGAATTGGTTTTCATCATTTGTAATATTAGTTTCGGTTAGAACAATAAGGTTTATTTTGTTTATGACATTTTTAAGATGGGTTATTAGGGTAATGAAATTTTTTCTCAACGATCTAATATTCATATGAATGAGCGATATTGGATGGTTTAAATAACTTTCTTTTATTTCACTGAAATTAGTAACAATTTCGCTGGTGTAATTCATTTTTATACAAAATAGTTCACTAACTTATGGATGTAGAGTTTAGATTTCGCTTTCGCTAAATGTTTTTGGTTCGTTTTTTCTATAAAAAAAGAGTAAAAAATATGAAGAATATGTTTGTGAGCTTGGCTCTTGATGAATTTGTGGAATTTTGTTTTTATTAGCTTTTAAAATTGCTTTGTTTGTAGCTAAAAATTTTTCATAGAATATTTGTGCGTTAACAGATTAGTTCTATGTCTTGAATACTTGAATACTTGAATACTTGAATACTTGAATACTTGAATACTTGAATACTTGAATACTTGAATACTTGAATACTTGAATACTTGAATACTTGAATACTTGAATACTTGAATACTTGAATACTTGAATACTTGAATACTTGAATACTTGAATACTTGAATACTTGAATACTTGAATACTTGAATACTTGAATACTTGAATACTTGAATACTTGAATACTTGAATACTTGAATACTTGAATACTTGAATACTTGAATACTTGAATACTTGAATACTTGAATACTTGAATACTTGAATACTTGAATACTTGAATACTTGAATACTTGAATACTTGAATACTTGAATACTTGAATACTTGAATACTTGAATACTTGAATACTTGAATACTTGAATACTTGAATACTTGAATACTTGAATACTTGAATACTTGAATACTTGAATACTTGAATACTTGAATACTTGAATACTTGAATACTTGAATACTTGAATACTTGAATACTTGAATACTTGAATACTTGAATACTTGAATACTTGAATACTTGAATACTTGAATACTTGAATACTTGAATACTTGAATACTTGAATACTTGAATACTTGAATACTTGAATACTTGAATACTTGAATACTTGAATACTTGAATACTTGAATACTTGAATACTTGAATACTTGAATACTTGAATACTTGAATACTTGAATACTTGAATACTTGAATACTTGAATACTTGAATACTTGAATACTTGAATACTTGAATACTTGAATACTTGAATACTTGAATACTTGAATACTTGAATACTTGAATACTTGAATACTTGAATACTTGAATACTTGAATACTTGAATACTTGAATACTTGAATACTTGAATACTTGAATACTTGAATACTTGAATACTTGAATACTTGAATACTTGAATACTTGAATACTTGAATACTTGAATACTTGAATACTTGAATACTTGAATACTTGAATACTTGAATACTTGAATACTTGAATACTTGAATACTTGAATACTTGAATACTTGAATACTTGAATACTTGAATACTTGAATACTTGAATACTTGAATACTTGAATACTTGAATACTTGAATACTTGAATACTTGAATACTTGAATACTTGAATACTTGAATACTTGAATACTTGAATACTTGAATACTTGAATACTTGAATACTTGAATACTTGAATACTTGAATACTTGAATACTTGAATACTTGAATACTTGAATACTTGAATACTTGAATACTTGAATACTTGAATACTTGAATACTTGAATACTTGAATACTTGAATACTTGAATACTTGAATACTTGAATACTTGAATACTTGAATACTTGAATACTTGAATACTTGAATACTTGAATACTTGAATACTTGAATACTTGAATACTTGAATACTTGAATACTTGAATACTTGAATACTTGAATACTTGAATACTTGAATACTTGAATACTTGAATACTTGAATACTTGAATACTTGAATACTTGAATACTTGAATACTTGAATACTTGAATACTTGAATACTTGAATACTTGAATACTTGAATACTTGAATACTTGAATACTTGAATACTTGAATACTTGAATACTTGAATACTTGAATACTTGAATACTTGAATACTTGAATACTTGAATACTTGAATACTTGAATACTTGAATACTTGAATACTTGAATACTTGAATACTTGAATACTTGAATACTTGAATACTTGAATACTTGAATACTTGAATACTTGAATACTTGAATACTTGAATACTTGAATACTTGAATACTTGAATACTTGAATACTTGAATACTTGAATACTTGAATACTTGAATACTTGAATACTTGAATACTTGAATACTTGAATACTTGAATACTTGAATACTTGAATACTTGAATACTTGAATACTTGAATACTTGAATACTTGAATACTTGAATACTTGAATACTTGAATACTTGAATACTTGAATACTTGAATACTTGAATACTTGAATACTTGAATACTTGAATACTTGAATACTTGAATACTTGAATACTTGAATACTTGAATACTTGAATACTTGAATACTTGAATACTTGAATACTTGAATACTTGAATACTTGAATACTTGAATACTTGAATACTTGAATACTTGAATACTTGAATACTTGAATACTTGAATACTTGAATACTTGAATACTTGAATACTTGAATACTTGAATACTTGAATACTTGAATACTTGAATACTTGAATACTTGAATACTTGAATACTTGAATACTTGAATACTTGAATACTTGAATACTTGAATACTTGAATACTTGAATACTTGAATACTTGAATACTTGAATACTTGAATACTTGAATACTTGAATACTTGAATACTTGAATACTTGAATACTTGAATACTTGAATACTTGAATACTTGAATACTTGAATACTTGAATACTTGAATACTTGAATACTTGAATACTTGAATACTTGAATACTTGAATACTTGAATACTTGAATACTTGAATACTTGAATACTTGAATACTTGAATACTTGAATACTTGAATACTTGAATACTTGAATACTTGAATACTTGAATACTTGAATACTTGAATACTTGAATACTTGAATACTTGAATACTTGAATACTTGAATACTTGAATACTTGAATACTTGAATACTTGAATACTTGAATACTTGAATACTTGAATACTTGAATACTTGAATACTTGAATACTTGAATACTTGAATACTTGAATACTTGAATACTTGAATACTTGAATACTTGAATACTTGAATACTTGAATACTTGAATACTTGAATACTTGAATACTTGAATACTTGAATACTTGAATACTTGAATACTTGAATACTTGAATACTTGAATACTTGAATACTTGAATACTTGAATACTTGAATACTTTTTTTTTTTTTTTAATTCATTTATTGTGCAATATATAGATTTACAATTTAGTTTGTTACAAGACCCGCGAAGCCATTGTGGCTTGTCTGCAGGCTAAATTAATACTAACTGTATATATACATATTGTTTTTGCTAAATAAATATTCATTGATTTTTGAAATTTAGAAATGTTAAAATTTTAAATGGATATAAACCTAAGATTTATTCAAAAAATGTTTTTTTATTGATTTATTTCTACTTATTGGATTATTAATATTCAGAATGTTCAGAGGCAGTTTGTTCAGCGTTGATGGTACTGTGACGGCAAGAGCATATTTTCCATAATCATTTTTGTACTTTGGAATTATGTATCGTCCTTGTGCTTTTCTCCTTGTGTTTTGTTGGTGATCTATTCGTTGTAGATAATTTGTGTTGTTGAAAAATTCTTTTGATATTGTTGTTTTGTATAAATCTTTGATGTTGAGGATTTGTAGATCTTTGTATAATTTTTTAAGTGTGTTTGTATTCTGTGATGTTGATAGTTCGCTTATGTTCGCATTGTTGGTTTGGTTGTCGAAATTCATTATTTGGTGGCTGTTGTTCGGATTTGGTTCTGAATGTTGTAGATAATTTTTGGTGCGTTGATAATTTTTGTTTAGTAGCTTCACGAGTCTGTCCTGGGCCAGTTGTAGCGTTCTGCAATATGCCGCGTTGCCCCAAGCTGTTATTCCGTGCCTCAAGTATGATTCTGCTAGAGCAAAATAAGCCTGCTTTAGCACGAAGTAAGGGGAGCAGTTGCTCAGATGGTATAATGCATAGGCCGTTTTACGAAGCTTTTTGTGGAGAGATTCTATATTCGTTTTCCATTTGAATTTTATATCCAAATGTACTCCCAGGTATTTGTATGTCTCAACCAGCTCAATTTGTGTCGTACAAGATTCCTCAATAGTTGAGTTGTCCCTGTTGTGAAATGTTTTGTGTAGACAGTCCGTGTTGTGAAACGTAAGAGAGATGTTTGCATGTGGTATATGCCGAGGTCTTATATGCATTATTTTAGTTTTCGTTGCGTTTATTACTAACCCGCTATCGTGACACCATCTTGTAATTATATCTAATTCTTTTTGCATTGTTTGTTCAGCAGTGCGTATGCATTTATGAGACACAATTATGGCGGTGTCATCAGCATATGTGAATGCAGTGCTGTCGGTTAGTGTCTTTACCATGTCGTTAGCATATATGATATAAAGAATTGGCCCTAATTTTGAGCCTTGAGGAACACCGTACGTTGATGCTACTTTTCTGCTAAATTGGTTCTCAATTTTTACCCGAAAAGATCTATGTTCTAGGTAATTTTTGAACCAGTTTAAACTATGCCCTCGAATTCCACTTTTCTCCAATATGTTTATTAGGTTGGCGTGTGACAATGTATCAAATGCTTTGCTAAAATCGATGAAAAGGACAAGACAATTATTTTGTTTGCTTAGCTCTTGATTTATGTGATTGGAGAAGTTTCCAAGTAGCTGATTAATGTTTTTTCCCTTCTGGAATCCATATTGGCTTTTATTTATAATGTTGTACTTGGTAAGAAAATTGTTTAATCGTCTTACCACTATCTCCTCCAGAATTTTTTCAATTGTTGATAATATAGCGATCGGTCTATAATTGCTGTACTCAGATTTGTTACCATTTTTGTGAATTGGGCGTATTATAGATGTTTTTAGTAAATCTGGCACAGTTGATTCGCGTATACTTTTATTAATTAGCATAGTGAGTATTGGTGAAAGACGATCTGCACTGTTTTTCAGATCTACAGACCTTATACCGTCAATTCCTTCACACTTTCTGATATTTAATGATGTTAGAATGTTATAAACTTCTAACTCATTTGTAGAGTCTATATACATCGTGTTTTGAACATTTATTGTTGGATTTATGGTTGTTTTTATTACACATTCGTGAACCGTATTTAAAACGTTTTGGTTGAATTGTTGCGCAAATTTTTCTACAACTTCACTCATATTTTCACACATAAAGTTTCTTTTAATTGTTTCATCAATGTTTTCAGTTTTCTTTCCTGTAATTTGGTTTATTAACTGCCACGTTTCACGGATATTATATCTGTTTTCCAAAAACTGTTTGAAATTATACGTATTCTTTGCATTTATTATTTTTTTGTTTAACTTATTACTAAAGGTTTTATAGATTTTTTTATTTAATTCATTATTTTTATTTTTTAACCATTTTTTATGGAGTTTATCCCTCATATCGCAACATTTTAGAAGATCTTCGCTGAGCCATTGGTATTGATTTCTTTTTCTTATTTTTGTTTTATTTGATTCTTCAGATTTTTTGTATATTTCATTAAATTTGTTATATATGTTATTGAATAGTTCATTTGTACCATTTGATTCACTTGCAACAATGTTCCAATCAGTATCATTTATTAGACTTTTAACTTTTTCATTGCATATCCTAACTTTTGCCACACCCTGTATGCTTTGTTTATTTTTTAGTTTTGTTTTCTTCTCTTCTTCTAAGCAGCCAAATATTGCGAAGTGGTCTGATATTGTTGTTGTAATAACAGCGGCATGTGCGCTTGTTCTTGTTTTGTTACATCTAACAAACAAATGATCGATTGTTGTGCTCGTGTTGTTGTACTCATCTTCTCTTGTGTTCTCGTTCACCATGCTGTGCAGTCCGTACGACGAAAGCAAGTCTAAGTATCTTGTTGTTGTTGTGCTCTGCGTACTTATGTCGATGTTCATGTCTCCAACAATTATGATCTCCTGTTTTTTGCGTACATTGCTAATGCTGTGATCGAGTTCTTGCAAAAACATGTTGATGTTCTGACTAGGCGGACGGTAAGCGGCGATGACGGTGATGGGTGAGTTTGTTGTTGTTGTTATATCAATACGTATTGATTCGAAGGAGTGTGTGCATGTTGGTATGTTTATGCATTGTATGTTTTCGCTGATGTATATCACGACACCTCCTCCTCTTCCTTCTCTATTCAAAAAGGTCGCTTGGAAACCGTTTATGTTGTAGAATTGGTTTTCATCATTTGTAATATTAGTTTCGGTTAGAACAATAAGGTTTATTTTGTTTATGACATTTTTAAGATGGGTTATTAGGGTAATGAAATTTTTTCTCAACGATCTAATATTCATATGAATGAGCGATATTGGATGGTTTAAATAACTTTCTTTTATTTCACTGAAATTAGTAACAATTTCGCTGGTGTAATTCATTTTTATACAAAATAGTTCACTAACTTATGGATGTAGAGTTTAGATTTCGCTTTCGCTAAATGTTTTTGGTTCGTTTTTTCTATAAAAAAAGAGTAAAAAATATGAAGAATATGTTTGTGAGCTTGGCTCTTGATGAATTTGTGGAATTTTGTTTTTATTAGCTTTTAAAATTGCTTTGTTTGTAGCTAAAAATTTTTCATAGAATATTTGTGCGTTAACAGATTAGTTCTATGTCTTGAATACTTGAATACTTGAATACTTGAATACTTGAATACTTGAATACTTGAATACTTGAATACTTGAATACTTGAATACTTGAATACTTGAATACTTGAATACTTGAATACTTGAATACTTGAATACTTGAATACTTGAATACTTGAATACTTGAATACTTGAATACTTGAATACTTGAATACTTGAATACTTGAATACTTGAATACTTGAATACTTGAATACTTGAATACTTGAATACTTGAATACTTGAATACTTGAATACTTGAATACTTGAATACTTGAATACTTGAATACTTGAATACTTGAATACTTGAATACTTGAATACTTGAATACTTGAATACTTGAATACTTGAATACTTGAATACTTGAATACTTGAATACTTGAATACTTGAATACTTGAATACTTGAATACTTGAATACTTGAATACTTGAATACTTGAATACTTGAATACTTGAATACTTGAATACTTGAATACTTGAATACTTGAATACTTGAATACTTGAATACTTGAATACTTGAATACTTGAATACTTGAATACTTGAATACTTGAATACTTGAATACTTGAATACTTGAATACTTGAATACTTGAATACTTGAATACTTGAATACTTGAATACTTGAATACTTGAATACTTGAATACTTGAATACTTGAATACTTGAATACTTGAATACTTGAATACTTGAATACTTGAATACTTGAATACTTGAATACTTGAATACTTGAATACTTGAATACTTGAATACTTGAATACTTGAATACTTGAATACTTGAATACTTGAATACTTGAATACTTGAATACTTGAATACTTGAATACTTGAATACTTGAATACTTGAATACTTGAATACTTGAATACTTGAATACTTGAATACTTGAATACTTGAATACTTGAATACTTGAATACTTGAATACTTGAATACTTGAATACTTGAATACTTGAATACTTGAATACTTGAATACTTGAATACTTGAATACTTGAATACTTGAATACTTGAATACTTGAATACTTGAATACTTGAATACTTGAATACTTGAATACTTGAATACTTGAATACTTGATTCCTTGAATTTCTGGTATTTATCTTATATCTTGTTGTCAGCAAGTTTGGACTATACCATAAAATCTCTTTCATTGCTTAAGTGAATAGAACACATTTCATCGGCAACTCGTTGACAGACAAATCTCAAACTCTTCTGTAGCATGTTGCTTTGATAAGGTATTGGCGGAAACTTACAAATACCTTCCTTAGTATCCTGCTAAGATTAATTATATCAGCACAGTGATATATCCGCTATAACCATAATGTAAACCATGATTATTTATTATATCCCAGGGTTTTATAAAGCTCGTCCAAAATATTATTAAACACTTTAGAATTATAAGCACTAAGTGTGGCTGTGCGAGAGGTCTGGCAAAAGTATTTCGCTGACATGTGAATGATGATGCTGCCAATTAGATTCAATGATGATCAATTATAGCTTATCATTTTGCAGAGTCTTGATAATTCAATATATGCTTTCCATAAACAACCCCTTCCAGGGCGTGTCAGTACTATTCGTTAATACAATCAAAAATATATAGGGAAATGTGGTTGTTAGGATTGTCTAAGTGCACTTGATTGAATCTATTTATTTCTTTTTTGATAAAAATCTTGTCATAGCCATCACCTGCCTAAATTCTTTAATATTCGCAGAACTTAAGATGTATTTGCTGTGAGAACTTCTGCTAAGCCTTGGGGCTCATCAAGCACCATTGGCTGATATTTAATTTGCCACCTCCGCAAATGTTACACCAAACACCGCGCGTTTTAGTTGATTAAGTTGATTTAATAAATCCTCTTTTGGTTGCCAGAGAAGAGAAATAATTACATTTAAAGACTGCCTGAAAACCTATAAAATACGGAAGCTTAATAATTTCAGGAATTAAGATGTTCCGACGAACAACACCAGTAGCGACACACAACAGCAACACAGCACTTGTCAGTGCGGAAATTAACTAACATCAGATGATTGCCGGACGGACATGTTGACGAGGGGGAGGGCCACGCGCCGCCGGATGTGGGGCTGGCTGGCTGAATGGCTGGCAGATTGAAGCAGCAGCAGCAGCTAAGGAGGGAATTTGTGTGTTTGCGTTAATAAAGCAAAGGAAACATTAATGGAATGTGTGATAAATAAATCCGTTCAGAGATATGAATTTATTGCCACAAATAAACACAAACGAAACACAGAGCGCCCACCGACAGCCGCTTAGCTTACCCCGTAACAAGGCACCATCTAACCATCCAATCATACAACCATGCAGCCAGCCATCCAACCAACCACCACAGCAAGATTAGAGTTGAGCTAAAGTTGAGTAAATTCCTTGCGGATGGCAAGGCCTTGCGGTGGTTGTATTGCGTTTTGTTGTGTTGCTAGAGCTTGAGTATACCCTGGCGGATGTATGTGAATGGAACAAACATTTCGTTTGTTCATTTGAACGTGAATGCCACTAAAGTGGAATTTAGATGTCAGAACAAATTTCAACCATATTTAATGTCAAATTGGAAACAAGGATTAACTATTTTCATGTTGTGCTCGCAGGACTCCTATGAAGCGCCACCGCCACAATAACTACATCGGGGGAAGCTATGCAATGTTTCTGTGTTATTTTTTTTGTTAGTCTGTTTATCAATTTGGCTGTTTCTTGCTGGCATTCCTGCCAGCTTTGCTGTGTTGTAACGGGTGATTTTTTAAGAGCTTGATAACTTTTTTTTTAAAAAAAACGCATAAAATTTGCAAAATCTCATCGGTTCTTTATTTGAAACGTTAGATTGGTCCATGACATTTACTTTTTGAAGATAATTTCATTTAAATGTTGACCGCGGCTGCGTCTTAGGTGGTCCATCCGCTTAGTCCAATTTTGGCATTTCCACGTTTTTGAGTAACAGAGACCCAATTGGTGCGAACGGCGACGAATCGAAAATTGGTGGTCATCATTAACACTGGCCGATACAGCTGCGATATTTTCTTCAGTTCGCACTCTACGTAAGCGTGTTGGTGGTTTAATGTCCAACAATGTAAATTTGGTGCGAAATTTAGTCACAATAGCCCGAATAGCCGCTTCAGTGGGTCGATTAAACTGACCATAAAATGGAAGCGCGCAATGAACTTTCTTAACAGAGCACGCATTTTGATAATAAAATTCAATAATTTGCAAGCGTTGTTCGTTTGTAAGACGATTCATGATGAAATGTCAAAGCATACTGAGCATCTTTCTCTTTGACACCATGTCTGAAATCCCACGTGATCTGTCAAATACTAATGCATGAAAATCCTAACCTCAAAAAAATCACTCTTTACAAGGCAGGACTTCTCAACCATTTGCACAGACCATTGTAAATTGATCAAGCCACACCGCACATTAATCAGTTGAAATAATCAGTTCAGAAGCTTAGCGGAATTAAACACCTATTATTCATGCATTTGTATAAATAAATGAGTATGTATATACAATTACGAAGAGCAGATCATATCCGAGGGCTCATCTTATTTATTGATTTGTCGGCCACAGAAATCCACAGTCGCTTAAAAAGGCTCTTGCTTTTTAAATTTGAGAAACACTGTAGGCATCACAGTCGCATTTCACTCAATGAATGTAGCACTCAAAGAACGGATGGTGAAATCCACAACACATCGTCATACTCGTCCATAAACATACGTTGCTTTGTTTGTAACATCGCACACATGTAAGTGTTGTTAAAAGCAAAGCAATTTCTGGACGACCTAGTAGCTCAAACTATGTGCTATGTATGTCCCGACCAGCAATTGTTGATGTTTACGTTTCGTTTGCAACAGAACGTACGATGACACATTGTTTTGGGCACCCAAGTTAGGCCAGTATCAAATGAAATGCTGTCCATGAATTAGGTCGCAGTTAAGGATGGAGGCACCAAATCCGCACAAACAGTTTCAAAATAAAAACGATCGATGCACGGCGCAGGAATTCGCATAATTTTTCGATAAATCCGACATTTCAATTTAGCGTACAGCGAGCCAAAAGTGAAGTGCTCTCGAGCATAATTCTAGATGATGTGCTAAATGGGAGATGTAAGGGTTCGAATATTAAAACCTCGATTCTCAGAAAATTTTGAATATCCGCCAATTGTTTATTAAAAAAAAATTGAGAGATATATGTATTTAAAACCGAAAAAATTAAATTTTCTAGACGCAAATTAAGGAATGGAAATTACCGCTCCTAAGAAAAGATTTATATATGAGACTTTGCTAGTACATAATAATTTGCCAACGATCAACACAGTACTGGCGCTGTACCGTGGAAACTCCTATCGTGAAAGTAAATCAGATAGGTTTAGATTTATATATATCTCCCATATAAATTTCGGTCCGGATTTGAATTTTCCTCTCTAGCAACCAGAAAAAGACGTTCACGGGACAATTATGCCAAGCTCCACTGTTCACAGCTTGTTTCAAATGTAAACAATTAACGTTTAATGTCTGCTACACAGCGCAGAAAAGATTAAGATGTGACAATAAGTGTTGAACAATTTTAACACGACGTTCCGAGAATACAATTTAAATGCTTGCAGGCCAATAAAAATGTGTTTCCTAATGAGTAAGCATAATATTTTAATATTTTCAAAAAAAAACTTATTTGATTTCGCCAATTAATATTCTTCCTTATATTACACTTCCGTTCTACATAGTACCGTTGTACCGGATTCTGAGAGAGGGTATGAAAAACGAATACACCTAAAACAAATTTTTATACCCTCCACCTCCTGGATGGGGGTATACTAACTTTGTCATTCCGTTTGTAACACCTTGAAATATCGACCTGAGACCCTATAAAGTATATATATTCTTGATCGTCAAAAAATTCTAAGACGATCAAGCCATGTCCGTCCTTCTGTCCGTCTGTTGAAAGCACGCTAGCATCGAAACAAAAAACGTTCAAATTTTCCATAAATGCGTCTTATAGTCGTAGATCGGTTGGGATTGAAACGGGGCGACATCGGCCCAAAGGGAAAAATGTTTCCCTCACAAGGACTAAAAATACCCATAATAATACCTAATATTTTAGCGTATTTAAGCATGTTTTTTGAATATGTCTGTTTATATTGGCATGATATTTGGTATGCGCATTCCCCTTGTAGCAAAAACCTGCACCATAAAGTGATTCTTATTTGTAGGGGGTGAAATGGGGCAAAAAAGGGATAAAAATGGAACATATTAAACGATAACAGCTAGAAACACGAGTAGATACATAATATAAAAGTTTTTTTTCCAAATTCGTACTTTTAAGGGGTAAAATGGGACTAGAGGGATAAAACTGGTCCCAACCAAACTGCTGTACCTAGAATAATGAAATTCGGTGTATACGTTCCTCTGATTGCATAGACAAGTAAAATACACGGATTTTTCAAAAATTTTACTTTTTGGGGTTAAAATGGAAAAAGGGATAAAAATAGTACCAACCAAATGACCGCAGCTAGAGTCATGAAATTCGGAGTATACATTCCTCTGACTGCGTAGACATGGAAAATAAATGGATTTTTTGAAATTCGTACTATCAAGGGATACAATGGTACAGAGGGATAAAAATAGTGCCAACTAAACGACTACAGCTAGAATGATGAAATTCTAATTGCGTAGAAACGTCAAGGGGGTAAAAATGGTACCAACCAAATAGGCGCAGCTGGAATCATGGAATTCGGTGTATACATTCCTCTGACTGCATAGACACGCAAAATAAAAAGTTTTTTCAAAATTTTTACTTTTTCTTTTACGGCATAAATTGGTTGAATCGTGAAGTTAGGTTATTTTGCACTATGTATGTCTGATAATGTATTTTCAAAATTTGTAGTTTTGGAATTAAAATAGAATGGAAATACAACCAACTGTAGCACCCACTATCTACCAATATATAGGGTATTTAAGCTTTTTGAAAATTTAAATATAAGAATATTTATTTTTTGAATTGACGTATTTGTAGCCTTTCCTTATAAGCGTGGTTTGAAATAATAAATATTTTATATTTATTTATAAAATTATTTTTTTCAATTTTGACGTATTGGTAGCCTTGCCTTATAAGCGTGGTTTGAAATAATAAATATTTTATATTTATTTATAATTTTTTTTTTAATTTTGACGTATTGGTAGCCTTGCCTTATAAGCGTGGTTTGAAATAATAAATATTTTATATTTATTTATAATTTTTTTTTTTAATTTTGACGTATTGGTAGCCTTGCCTTATAAGCGTGGTTTGAAATAATAAATATTTTATATTTATTTATAAAATTATTTTTTCAATATTTGTATTTATTTTGGTTTGGCTATATTAAGAAAAATATATTTGCCTGTAATATTACTGCACTTCTACGAAAACCGACAACCTCTGTGGAATGCAGTCCATGGTGGGGAGCATATAAAGTTCGGCTCGGCCGAACTTAACGCCGTTTTTACTTGTTCTTATTAGATACGCCCTAATATGCATTTCTCCAACTCTTTTCTTCTTACAAATTAAACAGAAACAATTTTTCCATTGTAGATATAGTGAATTATATAGTATTATATAGTGAATTACTCTGTCAAAAAATGAACATTTGTTATGTTTGCCTATTTTTTGTTGTCTTTAAACAACATATATTGGTCATTCTATTCACTGTTAAAATCACCCATTGTTTTGTCTCCTTCGCCCTCGTAAAAACCAGGTATGGCCCTATCTGCGTTTTCAGAATATCTTCTTTGAACTCAAATATAGAGTTAAATTTTCTGTTGTTTAATTTAATTTGAGTTGTTACTCTTTGTTGAACAAGACCGATATGCTATATTTATGCAAATATACAGTTTGGATAAATAGAATAATTTTTTGTTGAGAAACATTTGTGTGTCATTACCATTTTTATACATCTATCCAATCAATACATGCATTTTCTGTCTTTTAATCAGTTTCAATTACAAGCTAAACTGGGCCTTCTCTTTTCATAGGTCACTATAACAAACTAATTTACACATTTAGATTCATTATACAATTTTGTGCAACAACGAAGCTAACATATTACAACTTCAAAACGAAAGTGCAGCGGTTCTTAAACATATTACCTTTGTTATAACTAACTTGTTCGCGTAGATGTCCTATCCAGGATGTTCATCATAAACCAATTTCATATTTCCTCAACCTCAGATCTGTATACTTAAATTTATATCCGTCATAGATTTTACATTGAGAGTTTTCTCTTTGTAGTCTTTATTACATCTGCTCTTCGTAAAGAACAAATTTATGTTGAATACAGTTATCCTTTTATCCTTCGTTCATCGTTCAAAGAAGAACACACAGACGCTGACGCTTGCATATGTGTTACACATCGAACTATATTTCATTTATTTTTTAATATAAAAAGTATATTTTCTCATTATAAAACCAATTTTCTTTTATATAAAGGCAAAATCAACAACGATATAAAACTTCGACACTTCTAGTTTTCCCCCCTTTTCAATACTCTTTGTTATTTGTTCTTGACTTTATATGTACATCCGCCAGTTGAGAAAATCGTCGGTACGTTTTGATGGACAAACAGTTTGTAACCTATTAAATGCGAAGTGTTGTTAGTAGATGGAGTAGCTTAAAGAACAGTGCCAGGAAACTGATCGCATCCACAATTAAGCACAACCATATCTTCAGTTTGGTTGTACAGGATTTCTAGCTTAAAATAGTGGTCTTTTGATAAGAAGATTTCATTTCTGTCCTATTTGGACATTCTCTAAAATAATTAGAATATAGGAAGTGAAACAATTTTTTATATAAACTATTCGTTCCTTAGATTCCTTTTAGTTTTTGTTTGAGCATTACAATAAAGTAGGGTATAAGCAAGTCGGTTTGGTGAGGCCAAACGCACGCCATTTTAACATCCTTTTTCCCTTATACGGCTCATAGCCAATAAACGCATTCTAAAACCATTCTCAGGCACAGCCATACAGAGACGAGTAAAGCAATCATATATTGAACAACATTCACTGAGAATTTTTCGATTTTCCTTTTGCTCTTTTTATATGAATATTTTGCATTTTATTAAAATAAAACGTAATGCGAACAATAACAAAAATATGAAACTAATAACATTCAGATGCTCATATGTATCGTTCATGAGTTTTTCTTCGTGAAGGTTCAACATTTTTATCGAAATAACGAAAAGGAATTGTCGGAAGGTCGGGGAATTATTTCATCACTTTACCCTGCAGGGTAGGATGATAGATATCATTTGGCAGAGACAAAAATGTAACGTATGGAAGAAGTGACTTAAGACAGGTTTTATATTTTTGCCACGCCCCCTTAGGTAGCTCCTACAAAAATTTCTCCATCCTAGGTAAATTTAAATAACTTGTAATTTCTTAAATCCTAAAACTCTAGTAATTTCCTATAATCCCCTAAGGGAAATTGTAAGAAAGGTCACAAACTGAGATAGATCGTTGGCAGAAATGTTTCCAAAGTACAAATAAAATGTTACTTCATAAATATTTAATGTAAGTATAATATGACATATTGGAGAAAATATTGATTAAACTCTCCAAATATCTAATATCTAAGTTGCTAAGAATAATATCTGAAAAAAAAGCATTATGGTTTCCATATTTTTATATATCAATTTACTAATTTTGATTTTGTGTTAAATGATTTATGCGTGTTTTTCTGTTAAATCCTTAAAAATTCAAATTTTACTCCTTTGCCTCCTCATTTATATATCACCGTGGATACCATATTTAACTTCAGCGCCATATATATTCCTTTAATAACATCATTTGCAAGAGGTATGTCTTAAAAAGAGAATTTAATTACGGCTTTCCGTTCCCGAACAACGAACATGCAGTCACTGACTGTGTGAAGACAACAACACAAACATTCAGTCAAAGTCAAAGTAACTCTCAAGTGTTTTTCTTTAATACGAAAGCGCAAAGAATACGGCTTAACAAAGTAACTAATGAACAAAATAATTTCCATGACAAAGGACCGACACCAAGAACAACAGCAAGGACAGCAACGACTACGGCGACGTTGATAAGGTTTATGATTTTGACCAGCGCGACATTATCACCGAGCTGAGCGTATACAGCAGCATCCTTAGCCTGCGAAGGGTAAGGGTTGTTGTGAGAGTCATAAAAATAACGCACAGACGTCTGATTCAACTTATACCCAACCACCCGCTGCACAGTGGGACTGATTCATTTCATTTTTGATGAATGAATTTTCCTTTGTAATATTTAAGAAGCAATTTCAGATGTTTTTATAAATTCAGAGAATGTTAGATGCCCTATTTTGTATGAATGATAATAGGACGCGTTGCAACTTTTAGACATTATAAAATAATTTTTTTAAGTCAGCGAGTCCTTTACAACACAAATCGGACCAAGAAAGTGGAAGTAATAGCGACGTTTTAATTATTTCTATTAAATATTTATAATTTTAATTTCAATCATGGTTCTAATTGTTGTTGTGTAAGTATCAGGAACTCCATCATGAGCTGTTAATAAAAATTACAGGGGGATGAAATAAATAATAATGGATAATAAAATATGTGTACGGGCTTTTCACATACATGACTGTCGTACGATTTAAAGGTGTACAAATAAGAAGACAAATTAAAATTATTTTCATTTCTCTGTATATATGTGTACAACGTAAGAAGTAGTATTATTAGAGTTAATAAAACATATTTTTACGTTTTTAAAGGGTGATTTTTTTTGATATTATCTTTTTGGCAACACTGGTTTAAATAGCTGACGCACGTTTCGTGTTTTGTTTCAAACATCTTCAGTTTGGTCTATAATTTAAGCATGAATCGTCTTACAAACGAATAACACTTGCAAATTATTGAATTTTATTATCAAAATGCGTGCTCTGTTAAGAAAGTTCATCGCGCGCTTCCAGTTTAATCGACCCACTTTAATCGACCCACTGAAGCGGCTATTCGGGCTATTGTGACTAAATTTCGCACCAAATTTACATTGTTGGACATTAAACCACCAAAACGCTTACGTAGAGTGCTAACTGGAGAAAATATCGCAGCTGTATCGGCCAGTGTTAATGATGAACATCAATTATCGATTCGTCGCCGTTCGCGGCAATTGGGCCGCTGTTACTCAAAAACGTGGAAATGCCAAAATTGGACTAAGCGCATGGACCATTTTAGGCGCAGTCAAGGTCAACATTTGCATGAAATAATCTTCAAACATTAAATTATATGGACCGTACTATCGCTTCAAATAAAGATTTCATGCATTTTTCTGAATTTTGCGTGTTTTTTTTTTTTGAAAACTTTCCTATATCTTTTAAAAAATCACCCTTTATAAACACGCATTTTGAAAGCCAGTTATATACATAGGTCAATGTTTTGGTATAGCCCCTATACAAATGGGCCCCCAGTTTACACTATTATCGCTCTAGAACCCACATCTTATATTGGATCTTGATAAAATTGTGCAGATCATGTTATATTTCAATAAAGAATACCTACTTTGAAAGTGATTTATAAAAGTTCACTTTTTAATGTAGCGCCCTGACAAAAGGGCCCCCATTTTAATTATTATCTCTCTAGGACCCACATTTTACATTGGAAGTTTTTCAAATTGTGCAGACTATATTATATTACAACTAAGAATACATACTATGAAAGTCAAATATGTCCATACTTTGGAAATTTTTATCCCTCTATTGTATCCCTTGAAAGTACGAATTTGGAAAAATCCTTTTATTTTTCCTGTCTACGCAGTCAGAGAAATGTATACCCCGAATTTCATGGTTCTAGCTGCGGTCATTTGGTTGATACTATTTTTATCCCCTTTTTCCATTTTAACCCCAAACAGTACGAATTTCGCAAAAATCAGTTTATTTTACGTGTCTACGCAATCAGAGGAATGTATACACCGAATTTCATTATTCTAGGTGCAGCCGTTGGGTTAGTACCATTTGTTCCCTAAAAGTACGAATTTGGAAAAAAAACTTTTATATTATTTATCTACCCAATTAGACGAATGTACACACCGAATTTCGTGTTTCTAGCTGTTGTCGTTTAATATGTACCATTTTTATCACTTTTTGCCCCATTTCACCCCCTACGAATAAAAATCGTTTTATGGTGCACGTTTTTGTTATCGGGGAAATGCGCATAACCAATATCAAGTAAGTACAAGCAGAAGAAACATGCTTAAATACTCAAAAATATTATGCGTTTTTATGGTTTTTTTAGTCCTTGTGAGGGAAAAAATGTTCCCTTTGGGCCGATTTCGCCCAGTTTCAATCCCAACTATGAGACGTATTTATACAAAATTTGGTGCTTTCAACAGACGGACGGACAGAGGGTATAAAAATGTGCCTTAATACTCTAAAATATTAGAGAATATAAAGGGTATTTTTAGTCCTTGTTGAGGGAAAAAATTTTCCCTCTCTGCCGATTTCGCCCAGTTTCAATCCTAACTATGGAAAATTTGGTCGCCCCAGCTCCTTTCGTCTAGATGCTGGACATGGCTAGATCGTCTTAGAATTTTATGACGATCAAGAATATATATACTTTATATGGTCTCAGGTCGATATTTCAAGGTGTTTCAAACGGAATGACAAAGTTAGTGTACCCCCATCCTTGAGGTGGAGGGTATACAAAGTATACTCTACTCTTTTTATACTGCTCTTTAATATGATTATATTTTCGTTTACGAAACAAGTCACAAACAATATTTTTTCAATCTTTTTTAAATTACCTTATTACAAAAATCTTTGTTTCTGATTCTCCATAGAGTATACAATTTCATATATTTGAAAATCGGGAAAAGCAGCTCTATTCGCTATAGTATGTATATTGAAACATTCCTTTAAATCGAAAAAATATTTTAAATATATATATATATATATATATATATATATATATATATATATATATATATATATATATATACAGCCATTTGCTTGGTAAAGGGTGTTTTTTATTCAGGTATAGAACTTCGAATTGAAATAAAACACAAGAAAATCGTTTTAATGTCCATCAATTTGGCTTTATTGGAAGGATAATTTTTTTTTTTTTTTATGCCATTAATGTTTAAATATGATTTCGGGCATGTGGCCGCCGCGGCTGGCTCGAATATAGCCAATTATACAGGTACAATTTTCAACCACTTTTTCGAGCATATGGGGCCGTATGTTGGCAATAACGCCACGAATGTTGGCTTCCAAGTCCCCTAACGTTTCTGGTTTGTTGGCGTAGACGAGCGGCTTCACATATCCCCAAAGAAAATAATCCAATGGTGTCAAATCACACGATCTTGGTTAACCGAATTAATTGCTCTGATGGACGATTATGTCGACCATAAAATGGACGGAGCTTGCGGTGAACTTCGCGAACTGAACCATTACTTTCGAAATAAATTTGCACGATTTGCAAGCGTTGTTCTTTTGTCAACCTGTTCATGATGAAATGGCAAACCAAACTAAATATTAATCACTTGACAGCTGAAAAAATGGCCGCCAGTTAAAAAAATGATGCCAACTTAAAGTTATATACCCCAATAAAAAACACCCTTTAGTATTTTCGTGTTGTTTTCCTCCCAAAAATATGAATTTCGAAAATCTATTATCTTCCTCGTCGACAGTGTAAGATCACTCAATTTCGTGGTCAGTTTTATAACTTTTCCCATTTTATAGTAAAAATAAAAACAAAAAAGTACGAATATTGAAAAATCATTTTAGTTTGCGTGTCTGTGAAGTCAAGGAATATATATACCGAATTTCATGATTCTAGCAGTGTACCATTTTTATGGAGGAACATGGGTCTTGCACAGGGTCTTGATCAAAATTCCTACATCATGTTATATTTCAACTAGAAACAGCTGCTAGGAAAGTTGACTGTATGGGTCTGTGTTTTGGTATATACTCCGTTCAACTAGGAACGACAAATATTAAAGATAACTATATGGATCCAAGTTTAGGTATAGCCCCTATACAAATGGGCCCTAGTTTACGCTATTACCGCTCAGAACCCACATCTTACATCGGATCTTGATAAAATGTTGCAGATCATGTTATATTTCAACTAGCAAAATATGGGTCCATATTTTCTTATTGCCCCAAATGAGGATTTCCTTTCCAAAAAATCTACTTTTTATCATACCCTTACCCAATGTGCGCCACACACTATCTGAAGTCTGCATCAAAATCAAAGCAAAAGGTTGCCAATATCAACTTAGTTGTCGTTTTCTGCTTAAGCGAGGAGGACACACTCTCAGAGAAAAAAATCACACGCACACACACAAAGTTCATTTTTCAGTCAGTTGACATTTTTATGCAAATGAAATATACACACGCGCGCACATTCTTTAAGCTTAATAAACATAGCACGAGCAGAACAAAGTCTGTTATCAACGGCCAATGCAAATGTTTTTGAGGAAAAAATTGGATTTGAATTTAGTTTTAATGAGTCACAAATTCTCGATGACCTTTTAACTTTTGATATTTTTTTTGGTTGGTTGGTGACTGACTCCAAAGTGAGGTCGCCCCTTGTTTGCTTAGTGTTCGGATATGTTTACTTTTGCTTTTATTTTGCTCGGTATCCATCCAAATTGGTTACACTTTGGCCTTTTTTTACACTGTGGACATTTAAATAATGGTATTAAATGATTAACCAAACATTTGGTAGACCTTTTGAGAGTACACAGAGTGAGATGGAGATAGGGGAGCGAGAGAGTGGCGAGGAGAGAAAAACAAGCAACGCCGACACGAGACAAGGGTCCAGCCAAATATGACCTAACACAAAATGTCCCACATAAATGGGCGAAATAAATTATATATAATTACAAAATCATGTTTAACCCGTGGGGGAGATCTAAAGTAAACAACAAAATCTGAATATGTAATATTTATGTTTCACGCCTGAATGAGAAATGATGGGAGGCGTAATGCAAAATATAAGACATTTTAAATATTTCCGTGCTATATTTAGAACATTCGTGCACAATACTATGGTCTAGCGGCTTAGTAAAGTGTATAAAATGAAGGGTCCGTTTTTAGATTTTTTTTCCTATGTGAGAAGTTGCACCATCTCGTTGAAACCACACAACGAATTCACTTTCCGTGCAATTCTGTAAAGTTCTTTTAACTTAATCCATGCAGCAAACTAATTCCAAAGTCCTGTATGAATCTTGAGGCACACAGAATTTCTTCCGTTGCCTCCAAATAATACTGAGCTGGTATGTGTCGCAATGGGTTAAAATCAAATTAATTTGTATTTCCTATTCACAAAAAAAGTTGTATAAAAACTTGAAAACCAAGCCAATTTTGTCGACTATTAGAGATTAGCATAAAATTTATGAAATATTCGTTTGCGGTTCAGACATAAATTCCCTTTTTGTCTCCATTCGCAAATGGAGCAAGAGACGACAAATTAGATTTAAACCACAAAAATTACGTTAACCTAATGTCAAATGGCTAAGAGATAAATGCCTGTGGCCAAATAATTAATAAAATAAATGAAATTGTGCTTAAACGTAATCTTGTGATATTAATTTAATATAAAGACCCACAACATTATGTGTAATTATAGTTAATGAATTTAAAAAGAATTAACAAATAGAAAATGAGCAAATTCCACCAAAGTGGGTAGTGTCGTATAGTGTGCGGAGACACAGCCTTCCACTCCCCGCTATGACGCCAGTCCGTGAAGAGAAATCACCACTAATGCACAATGACAAATCTAATTATCAAAAAAAGTAGAAAGAGCGAAAAACAAAACGAAAGCACGGCCAGATATAGGACAATGGGGAGGGGTAGGGGACCTCACAGCGACACAAGCCACCGTGACTTGGACCACAGCATTCGCCAAAAGGACCAGCTGCGTCCCTACAAACGGAAGAGACGTTCACAAGCAATGGACGTATTTAGGATAAGTAAATAAAACAATTATGCTCCTTGTATGTATGTATGTACATGTAAGTGTGCCGGCGATTGTGGTTGAGTGTGCGTTTGTTGTATTGTCACAGCTTCTCACACAAGCATATTGCTTTACGCACTAACAGCTACGAATGGGCCTCCGGCCAGTGTCCGTGTGAGTGTGTGGCCAATGGGAGTGTGAGGTATGTCCCCACATGTATTATACACAAACACGTATAGCATATGGTCAATGAATTGCCATAGGTAGGGATATTTTATAAATTGTATGTTGTGGCCGCTTGCCAGTTTGTAAGGTTGCCAAAGGTAGCGTGTCCCTCACACCTAGTATATCTGGGAACAAGCAAATTTCAAGCCAGTAAATGATAGGGAAACGGGGATACAGAGTATGACCCAGCCAATGCGTAGCATACTACAATCCTTGGGGAAAACGAACATAGAAAAAATACAAGATGGAAAATAATTAGCGTGTAATGAAACCCTTTTCCAGGTGCAGACATATGTCTGTTGACAGCAGACTATGTGAGCAAAAGTGCACGTTTCAGTTTTCTAATCAACATGAGAATATGACAAATATTTTCAATTAAGGACTTAGAAAATTGTGTTAAGATAGGTAGTACTGGAGCCGCAAGCAGCTGAGTTTTTTTAAAAAAAAACGCATAAAATTTGCAAAATCTCATCGGTTCTTTATTTGAAACGTTAGATTGGTCCATGACATTTACTTTTTGAAGATAATTTCATTTAAATGTTGACCGCGGCTGCGTCTTAGGTGGTCCATTCGGAAAGTCCAATTTTGGGCAACTTTTTCGAGCATTTCGGCCGGAATAGCCCGAATTTCTTCGGAAATGTTGTCTTCCAAAGCTGGAATAGTTGCTGGCTTATTTCTGTAGACTTTAGACTTGACGTAGCCCCACAAAAAATAGTCTAAAGGCGTCAAATCGCATGATCTTGGTGGCCAACTTACCGGTCCATTTCTTGAGATGAATTGTTCTCCGAAGTTTTCCCTCAAAATGGCCATAGAATCGCGAGCTGTGTGGCATGTAGCGCCATCTTGTTGAAACCACATGTCAACCAAGTTCAGTTCTTCCATTTTGGGCAAAAAAAAGTTGGATATCATCTCACGGTAGCGCTCACCATTCACAGTTACGTTACGATTCGCATCATCTTTGAAGAAGTACGGTCCAATGATGCCACCAGCCCATAAACCGCACCAAACTGTGACTTTTTCTGGATGCATTGGTAGCTCTTGCAATGCTTCTGGCTGATATTCACTCCAAAATCGACAATTCTGCCTATTTACGTACCCATTGAGCCAAAAATGAGCTTCGTCGCTGAACACAATTTCTTTCTTTCTGAACTTTCTTAACAGAGCACGCATTTTGATAATAAAATTCAATGATTTGCAAGCGTTGCTCGTTAGTAAGTCTATTCATGATGAAATGTCAAAGCATACTGAGCATCTTTCTCTTTGACACCATGTCTGAAATCCCACGTGATCTGTCAAATACTAATGCATGAAAATCCTAACCTCAAAAAAATCACTCTTTACTATACATTTTCAAAATTTTCAATGCTCCTAGCGATATCGAATAGTCAATAGAAATTCCGTAAAAAGCTGTGTTGTTTTTTCAAGCGTCAAAATGTTCCCCCGGAAAGTTTTGAAAAATTTTGTAGTTTTAGTTTTTTCGGTTGTATTTTTTTGGTCTGTAATCAATATTTGATTTGAACTGGGATATTGTCCTGGCTCAAGACCATTTTTCATCTATATTTAATAGAAATTTACAAATGGCATGGTGACATTTATTACTTGGCTGCAGACTACCACGATCATGATATCGACCATGTCAAAAGTCTTTTCAAGTGGCTTCGCAGCGACTTTTCAACATCAAATCCGGCCTCTATAAGGAGATGATTCTCACAAACGAACGAGAAGCACAACTCACTTGCGAATTTGCGTTTAAAAAATCGCACCATGCCATTTGTAAATAAATTTGCATTCTATTAAATATAGAATGCAAAATTAATTCTTAATGAAAATTAATTCTTAATGAGTCAAACATTAATTCTTCTTAATGGGTCAAACATTGAAGTTACGTTTTAACATTCTATTAAATCTGGATGCGAAAAGGTCTTGAGCCAGGACAATATCCCAGTTCAAACCAAATTTTATAGTTTTACGAAAAAAAATTCGACACAGTCGATAGGGTCCGCCATCTAACGTTTTTTTTTTTCAACTATTCAACCGTTGGACTATTATATGTGGGGAGCCCGAGGCAGCCATTTGAATGAAATTATTTTCCATTATTAACCGGAAGGATTGTACTTTCAAATAAAAAAAAGAAATTTGAGAAAATATTCAGTAGTTTTTTTATAGCATTTCCAAAAAAAGTTATTTGGCGGACCCTATACAAACGAGGAGAAAAATATTTGTTATTGTCGAAATTTTCACATAGCTTTATAGCTATAATAAAAGATAATCTTAAAATAATCGTTACCTTTTTGTGGTGTAAGATACATATATAATTTCGTGTCGAATTTCCTGCTAATTACTTCTAGTTTCATGGAAAACTATTAAATCTTGTTTTTTTTTAAATACACCGACCATATAGTTTTAATTTTTCCAGCAGCTCTGAGTTTCTTATAACACCGGGTAAACATTTTCATTTTTTGACCGAAGAAAGCATAATATTAAGCGAAAAAAGTGTTGTAAGTAATTCATATTGCCACAACTATGGAAGATCTTAACCCTCAAGCTCCTCTCTTTATGGGTCAATTTGACCTTTTTTTCGAGAAAATCAAAAAAAGTCAAATTCGTCCATGTTCTTTTGGAAGATCGATCATTTTCGACAAAAAAATATGGGAATTTCGGTAGAGCACGGTAGACAAAAAACACAACATTTTTATTTTCGCGGGAGATATGGCTAAAATATTTTGTATGAACGCAATTTTCTCGCGCTCTATCCAACGTATGCGGCGGATTTTTTGCATGTGTATTCAGAACCATTGTCGCTTGTAACATACATGTAGTCAGCCGCGAAAAAAGCTACAATTGTTGGGAAAATCCAAAATTCGCGGTTGCAATTGCATTTATGTCAACTTTCTCTATCTGAGTTGCTGAAACTATTCTGTCACAAATATTCCCTTTTTAGTCAGCTATCTATCATATGCCAACAAAATATTTTTTATTCTCTATATGATGAAAAGTTACGCGAGTTTATCTGAAGGAATTTTTCAAAATCTTTGATTTTACAATTAACATTTATCCTACATCTAACATTTATCCTAACCACCGTTTTTAACAGTTTGCTTCTGAATTCAGGCAAAAAAGTCCAAAAGTCTTAATTAGTTTGACAGCGTTATTGGTCTGCAAAGGGTTAAATTTGAAGTAAAAGCTATAACATTTAGTAATTAATTTAATGTGTTCAAAAATATTTCGACGTTATGACTGTCCACCCGTGCGCAATCTAGTTTTTTGTACATTTTTTTTATAAAATCCGATACAAATGTACTTGTCGCCAAGCTATAGGAAGAAATCCTGAACAATGGAAAATATTTGTTGAACTATTATGCACTACAACAAAACAGCTCGTGGTTTGGACTGAGCTACGACTTTCTGTGTAATCGATTTTTTTTAAATGGTTGTGTCACCTAAAGAACTGTGCAACAAACATGGAAAATATTTTGTTTCTCGAAGCATACTGTTGCATAAAATCAACATTATTTTTTATAGATAGTTAGTTGTGTGTGTATCGTTGACTTTTTAATTTAAATTTTAATTGTCTCAGTTCGGATATTTTACTTAAAAAATATATTTTGAGTCTTGAAGCATATTGTTGCATAAAATCTACGTTATTTTTACAGGTAGTTTTTGAATACGCACTTTTTCTATATATTATCCCTAGTTTCACAAGTATATTGTCTTTCTCAATATCCAATAACATAAATGTAAAATCTTGAATAAATTTGTCAACTTGTTTTTGATAGGCAGAGATTAAGAATAGAGTACAAATATCAGTAGTAATTCATTGGCCCGTGACTCCCGACATACAATCTGGCACTTCACTTTAGAAAATCCGTACAAATATGCTCCATTCTCTTTCTTTTTGTGTTGTTTGTGCTCTCCAGCAAACCAGGGCGACACAAGCAGACGTAATGAATGAACGAACGAACGAGTGCCAAAAGTAGGAGCAAAACAATCTCAGTTAAAGTAAATTAGACTTTAACACCATGACATACATTAAAAAAATACTAACAATGGTTGACACAGACACACACATCTATGAGTGTATATACCTTTACAACCACAACAATCTCGTACTACAGCTATCACAACTATTAAGGCTGATGTATTTGTGTGCGTAAGTTAATAGGGATTTGATTCCGTGAAATCTCGGTAGTCGTACGTTGCCAAAACTTTCATAGTTGAATACACTAAATATCGTCGGGTATGATGAAGTATTCTATATACATATGTAATTATTCTAAAATTGATTTTATCTATGAAATACACTACAAAATGAAAGTGAATCTCAGAACTTTATCTCAGATCCCATTGAAGGAATCAATAAATATGAAACTCCAAACTATCAGTTCACTAAAGAATAACTAAAACAAATAGAAGAGTTTGAACAAAGGCCATGAAAAATGGATTAATATCCCACTCAACGGATTCATATCCCATTCAACGGATTAATATCCCATTGTTACTCAAGGATTGTGACCAGGATTCGGCAAACGCTGATAGCTTTTGCAAGAAATAATTGGAAAAAATGGTAAAATAAGTTTTGTTTTATTTTATAATAGGTACCATGCTACCGAAGACTACAATATATACTTGTACAAGATCTTTGGAAAAATGTATAAAATATGCATGAGAAATTAAAAAAAAAAATACTTTTACTTAAATGGCATGAAATTCTCTCAAATTTTTTACCAGTTCCTTTCATAAAGAAAAATAATGCCTTATCGCTCGACACCCTTTCATCTCACTATCCAACCGCTCTTAGACTTATGGAGCCGCTGCTCTTTTAATGACCTCAACTGTAGCACTTCCAACACACCATATATTTCAATTGTTTTTCTAGATATCCCGAGACTTATTTGTGTGTGTTTGTGGTTGGGTGAATAGTCATATGTGAGACAGTATGCTTGCGTTAGTTGGCATGTGCCATTCTTTTTATGTGTATTGTTGTCTACTGGTATAGATAGAAGAGCTCAAGAGTTCTCTTGTTAAAGACAACTTCTCAGATTGGTATGATTTCATACTCGTTTGTGACAGACGCATTATTTGTTATTTAAGGCTTTATTCAATGGGCTAGTTATAAAGGGATGCCAAAACCTCCATCGCCTACCATACCTACCATACGAAAGTAATAGATTTATATGACAATTGTATTTTGAAATTCGTTTAGCAAAAAACAAACTGGCACCTTTTACTTCTCGACACCATGTCCTGACATTTCATTTTGAGTGCATGCAATTATTATTCTCTAAGCAATTAGCATTTATGTACACGTGTTGGCTCTCTAATTGTTTCAAATGAACTGAGTTCCAGAAATAGGAGCAGGTTGTTATTTGGAGCGTAGCTAATGGAATTCCTATGGAAATGGCTTTCTGTGTAGGGACATTTTCATCGGAAATCACAGTATTTCATTGAAATCGAGTAGGGCAAAACTTGTACACTCAAATGTCCTCTGAGAATTTGTTTGTGATAACAACTTATGACATGTTAGTGGTTGGAGGTGGTGTGGTGGCCAGTGTTGCCAGAAGTGATGTAGACAATTAAATTTCACTTTTTTCGATATAAAATTCTTTATTTTTTAAGATTGCTGTTGTCCTCTAAAGTAACAAAAAATGAGTTATGTATATTTTCAAATGTTGCTCAAGAGAGTAATATTCCTCTGAATTGTTAATGTCCACAAATTTGTTTAAACTAAGTATCAATTGAATTAATTTTTCGTTTTTCCTTTTTCTCTTGCAGAACTTCCTGACAAACGACCCTTGTTGTTTACCGAGCAGACACGTTATGAACCTGGTGATATACTGCGTGCTAATTGCAGCACACCCCCATCCAGACCTAAAGCCGAGCTTAAATTCACAATTAATAATATTGTGGTAAGTACAAATATACCTTACTTTATAATGTTCAAAGCGTTGCTCTTTGTTCCTGATGAAGACCGAGACAATTTTAAAAAGGAGGAAACATCGTCACAAATTTATGTCCTGTGACCACTTGAGTAAATGGTGAAATATATATATATATATATTTAAACCTAATGCACATGTAAAGTATGTGTAGTATGACTACGGTCCACTCACAATCTCGACTTTGCTGGCATATATGCACTATACTGGGTCGCTAAAAAAAAATTTGCTGCGGTTACCACCGGAAATGAAAATTGGATTGTTTAATGATGATCTGCAAAATATTTCTTCGCTGGACTAAGCCGTCTGTTAGCTAAACGCTCCTGGAAACACCTCTAAAAATCTGGTTTTCCAGTATAATTTTTATACACTCCACGAGAGTATTATGGCTTTGTGCATTTGTTTGTAACACCCAAAAGGAAGCGAGTTAGACCCATTGTTAAGTATACCGATCGACTTAGAATCACTTTCTGAGTCGATTTAGCAATGTCCGTCTGTCTGTCCGTCTGTCTGTCCGTCTGTCCATCTATTGTTGTAATCAAAGTACAGGTCGCAATTATAGTCCGATCTTAGCAAAAATTGTCACAAGCAAGTTTTGTGGATCAAGGACGAACGCTATTTAATTTGGGGCAAATCGGTTCAGATTTAGATATAGCCCCCATACAAATGTCGCTCCCGATTTGACTTTTGCCGTTTTAAAAAACACATATTGTACTCGATTTTCTTTAAATTTGACACAACATCTTATAATCCAACTAGAAATACCTATGCAGAAATCCGGTAAGATCGGTTCAGATTTTGATATAGCCCCCATACAAATGTCGCTCCCGATTTGACATTTTCCGATCTAGAAACCACATATTGTACCCGATTTTCTTTAAATTTGGCACAACATCTTATAATCCAACTAGAAACACCTATGCAGAAAGTGGGTAAGATCGGTTCAGATTTAGATATAGCCCCTATACAAATGTCGCTCCCGATTTGACATTTTCCGCTGTAGAAACCACATATTGTACCCGATTTTCTTTAAATTTGGCACAACATCTTATAATCCAACTAGAAACACCTATGAAGAAAGTGGGTAAGATCGGTTCAGATTTAGATATAACCCCCAAACAAATGTGGCTCCCGAATTGACTTTTGCCGCTTTAGAAACCACATATTGTACTCGATTTTCTTTAAAATTGGCACAACAGCTTATAATCCAGGTAAAAACCTAGTGTAAAAGTGGCTAATATCGGTTCAGATTTAGATATAGCGCAAATACAAATGTTGCTCCCAAATGTTTAACCGATTTTGGCCAAACTATACATATTATATTTCACCTACTTCGTTCCAGATTTCAATATACCCCCATACAAATGTCCTTTCCGATTTAACATTTTTTGTCAAACACATACATTTACAGGATACAAAAATCCTTCCCGTTTTCACTTTTTCACCGAATTAAATATTATTCGGATTGAAAGTGGAGTGTATCATAGAGTCGGCCCCGCCCGACTTTAGACTTTCCTTACTTGTTATACACTCCACGAGAGTATTATGGCTTTGTGCATTTGTTTGTAACACCCAAAAGGAAGCGAGTTAGACCCATTGTTAAGTATACCGATCGACTTAGAATCACTTTCTGAGTCGATTTAGCAATGTCCGTCTGTCTGTCCGTCTGTCCATCTATTGTTGTAATCAAAGTACAGGTCGCAATTATAGTCCGATCTTAGCAAAAATTGTCACAAGCAAGTTTTGTGGATCAAGGACGAACGCTATTTAATTTGGGGCAAATCGGTTCAGATTTAGATATAGCCCCCATACAAATGTCGCTCCAGATTTGACATTTTCCGCTCTATAAACCACATATTATACTCGATTTTCTTTAAATTTGGCACAACATCTTATAATCCAACTAGAAACACCTATGCAAAAATTGGGTAAGATCGGTTCAGATTTAGATATAGCCCCCAAACAAATGTGGCTCCCGATTTGACTTTTGCCGTTTTAAAAAACACTTATTGTACTCGATTTTCTTTAAATTTGACACAACATCTTATAATCCAACTAGAAATACCTATGCAGAAATCCGGTAAGATCGGTTCAGATTTTGATATAGCCCCCATACAAATGTCGCTCCCGATTTGACATTTTCCGCTCTAGAAACCACATATTGTACCCGATTTTCTTTAAATTTGGCACAACATCTTATAATCCAACTAGAAACACCTATGCAGAAAGTGGGTAAGATCGGTTCAGATTTAGATGTACCCCCTATACAAATGTCGCTCCCGATTTGACATTTTCCGCTGTAGAAACCACATATTGTACCCGATTTTCTTTAAATTTGGCACAACATCTTATAATCCAACTAGAAACACCTATGAAGAAAGTGGGTAAGATCGGTTCAGATTTAGATATAGCCCCCAAACAAATGTGGCTCCCGAATTGACTTTTGCCGCATTAGAAACCACATATTGTACTCGATTTTCTTTAAAATTGGCACAACAGCTTATAATCCAGGTAAAAACCTAGTGTAAAAGTGGCTAATATCGGTTCAGATTTAGATATAGCGCAAATACAAATGTTGCTCCCAAATGTTTAACCGATTTTGGCCAAACTATACATATTATATTTCACCTACTTTGTTCCAGATTTCAATATACCCCCATACAAATGTCCTTTCCGATTTAACATTTTTTGTCAAACACATACATTTACAGGATACAAAAATCCTTCCCGTTTTCACTTTTTCACCGAATTAAATATTATTCGGATTGAAAGTGGAGTGTATCATAGAGTCGGCCCCGCCCGACTTTAGACTTTCCTTACTTGTTTATGTTGCATTTTTGTTCATTTTTTTCTGAATTAAATATACCCTTGAAAGTACTTTAAAAATAAATTATTATTCTTGTCTTAGAATTACTCATTGCTCGTTCATATTAATTTAGAGTAATTTTTTGTGGATTTGTGACAACTAAAAGCTCATATTTTTTGAAAATATTTTTTAAAAAGCTATGAAATATAAAAAGAAAGGTGCAATAACTTCCAAATGAATAACTTTATCGACTAATTTTTGTTTACATAAACGAGCGCTGCCTTGTTCATTATTTAGGCGTCATTTGAAACGCATTGAATGCAGCTTTTTATTTTTTACAAAATACTTCCACCAAATATTAAATTGTTTTCACTTGTCAATATGAGAAACCAAAACAAATTACTAGAAACGTTCAAAAATTCGAACAAAAATTTAGTCTAAGGTAAGAGAATAAAATATATTTAAAGTATTTTCAAGGGACTATTAATTCCGAAAATATTGGGCAAAAAAGCAACATTAAAAATTACATTGGAAAAAGCTTGATTTTGGCGGTGTATGTATGTATCGTTTAGCTCACAGGGGGCGAGATCAAGGAACGAAATATTTTACAAATATTCACAATTTTCACAATATTCACAATTTTACATAAATGTGACTAGTTGTGGGAAATGCAGCGTTAACCTCCTCCCGTAATACAAGGTTGGAATAACTCCCAATTATGTTAAATCACCTGTGTAAAAGAGTATTTCATGAAAAGTTTGCGGAACAAAAATTATAATATTTATAAAACATATTTTTAATTCAAATTTATGTATTAAAAACTTTGCGTCCGATGGGATATGAACCCACTATCTCGACAAATATTAAATGGCATGCTATATACTTGGTTACCACTTGTTTTAGTAGGTCACTCACTAATAACGTCATATTTTCGAGGATAATAGGTACCATTCTGCCTTTTCTTTCCAGGTCTCTTGAGAGCAACGAAGTTAGCATGTGTATAGGATCATTGAGAATGCATAAGAGTACGATTTTTGACCTGCGATTATTTTGAAAGTGTTTGAATGTATAATTCTCATAAAAATGTTCTATACGCATTTTTGCAAAAAAAAATAACAGTCGAAAAAATAAAATTTTTCAAAAAGGTGTGTTCATTCAATCGCCTATAACTCCTGAAATAAAATTTAGATATACAGATTTGTTGATTGTTTTTAGACTTTATGTTAATAAACTAATGAAAAAAATATTCACCGTTGATTTTGCAAAAATATCTTTAAAAAAGATTATTTTTAAAGTGTTAAATTGGCCATAACTCGTGAAAAAAAATATTTTTTTCCAAATATAAGTATACTACATTTTTATGAGAAGATTTTTTTTATGAGAACTTTTAAAATAATCGCACGTATCGAGCTCAAAAATTGTACCGCTTGACATGGAATGACTCATAATTTTCGTAATAGGGGTATTAATCCTGTTGTTATTGTGTATTGGGCGATATGGGCGTTTAGCATTATTGATTTCATCCGTACATTACTTTGCTTTGAAAAAATTTGGTTTGTGCGTTACTAGAATGCTTTTTGATAAAAATTGATATGTATATATATAGGGTTTATTTCAAATTTAACCTTTAAGAATCTAAAATTTAGTGACCACAATGAGTTAAGAAATTCAAAAAAGAATAATTTAATCACGTAGTGATAAAGATACACCGGCAAATTTATTTCTTTAACTCTATTTATTCCTAATATTAATCCATTTACAGATCCATTCATTTCCGATTCATCAAATGAAGTGATTGGACTACGCTACCAAAGCAAAGGAATTCGGGAAATGTGTTCATCGTGTCAAAGAAACTTTTATAAATGACAATACGAATATTTCAAAAAAATCAGAGAATGCCGACAACCAACTCTTTACAAACAGTAAAGGCAAAAAATATATATCCTTAATTTCGTAAAGAGGTTCTGCATTCGTTTTTTTCTCATCTTCCCCTTACCTTACTTACAACTTGGTGTTGCGAGTACATCCCCAACCACATAAAATAGGTCATTCCATTATCAATTCTCACAATAGAGAATGTTCATAGTAATTTTCCCTTTCCGCAATACTGTAAAGAAGAAATGCATTATGATTCACAGACCTGCAGGACACAATGCTTCGTTCGTTCAGTGTCAAATAATGTAACATTTTTTTTTTTTCGGAGGGTTCAGTGAGGTCGGGTGAAAAAACTTGTTGGGGAAATTTGTTTGCTGTGTATTATTAAAATTATTAGAACGGATGTCCAGCTGCTTACAACTATAATTATGGGTAAACATTTTGTGCATTTAGAGTGTACAGAAAACATTGATGCATTTGAGTGTAGGGTTAGTAGCCAAGGGAACAGTAGTGCACGAATGAAAGTACTTTCCACCATGAACCCTAATAATAGTAGCGTTTTCTTTTTTCACAAAAACCACAGCAATTGTAGTGCTATTTTATTTGAAGGAATTTCCCTTTCAACGAGTTATATCTGTATGCACAGGAATTTTAGAATTTTCAAGTTTTGCCAGACTCTTTAAAGCAGATACCATAAGGAAATTGTATTGCATATGGAAATTACATTGTAGCGTACATTAAAAAATGCTGAAGTACATCGGAAAAAAACGTAGTTTAAAAAAAATCCAGTTACGCGCTTTTAGAATTAAGTTAAGTCCCTAACCTTGAGACAGATCTGGACCTGTCTTTAAGAAATTAAAGATATCTTCACAGTTAGTGCTTCAATTCGTCCAAAGAGCAGTCTTACCAAGAAGTTTCTAATTTAATATCTCTTTGTTCTAATCAATTACTTTTCAAAAGAAAAAGAAGAAAACGTACTCCATGGAAATGCATCATTTATCATGAGATTTGAATTATTTGCGATAACAACTTATCAACGCCTTCAAATAACTGCATTGAACACAAATAGTTTTTTTCTACTCTTTCTTTGGAAGTAATCGACGTAAATACTAGGTGTCGACCAACAAGGTATGTACTCGCAGCAGAGACAGCACAAGATGAGAGCGAACACTTTCACATCCAGCACAATCTTTTGTATTATTTTCTTGGCCTATTACCTTCTCAAGGATTATGCCAAGCACACAACCGGCAAGGACAACATGTTTCAAGTGTCCTATTATCCACACGACAAGTAGCCCCGGGGGAAACTTAACTCATAGTGACACGACCACCATACAAAATGATTGCTAAACTTCTACGCTGGTGGAGAAAGATGCCGAACAAAACTGAAAGGATACGGCAGAGATGTAACCCCACATCGTGCACCCCTGTCCATGCACGAACAATTGACGGAGAGAAAAAAGGAATGGTCCGAGTTTCAGCATCACTGCCATTGGAGTACGCAGCACATGAGTTTATAGTTTAAGTATTTATAAGTTTCACTTCGTATGTCGAATGTATGTTCGCACACTAGGATGGTTCAGACTTCAAAATATGGAAGAAAGTTTCTACCGGTGCCAATGCTGAAGAAGGCAAGGCTATAGTCGGGAAAGTATGCTACCCAGTTGAGCAGCAAATATGTAGGCAAATATGTGGTTTAATTAAAGGAAATTGGACAAAATTAATAAAAAAATTGAAATGTGTGCGTTACGGCAGGTTAAGAGTCAAGATAGGCGGAACATTCGTCCGGTGATATATCATAGCATGGACCGAAGTGGCTCACTTTCGCTGTATATTTTCGTAGAAAATATAGGGGGATTTAACAAAATCTGGTATTCTGGGACAGCAAGAGGCCTACGTGGGAATAATCATTTGTGTTGAGATTAAAGCAAAATAAGAAAATATTTTATGTATTTTGGGGTTTTAACTCGAAAACGATATTAAATTTTTATTGTTATTGTTTTTTGCTAGAATTCCAATTTTCATCGTACTCTCATTGTGGATAAATAAGTCTCATCACTGTCAATTATGGTGGCTTCATATGTTACGAATTTCACTTTCACATAGAAACAGTCCTCTGTTGCAGAAATTAAAAAAATATTTTTACGAAATAACCCATAAAAGTGGAAAAAATGTTTTGCTTTGTTTTTAAATAAATAGCATTCCAAGGATAGTTTTCTTCCTATTTGTCTATCTGTAAAAATCTATGGAAAATGTAGAGGTTATTACACTCTCCCTCTGTAGAATTTAAACAAGTAAAATGGACGTTAAGTTCGGCCGGGCCGAACCTTATATACCCTCCATCATGGATTGCATTCCACAGAGGCTGTCCCTGATTTATACCATTTTTATCCCCGTTTTTACGTGTCTACCTAGTTAGAGGGATGTACACACCGAATGTCATCATTCTAGCTGTATCCGTTCAGTGCGTACCCCTGGGTATTTTTTATCCCTATGTCTCCCTTGAAAACTCGAAAAACTTTTTTATTTTGTTTTTTTTTTTTTTCAAGATTCTAGCTGCGGCTATTTTGTTGGTACAATTTTTATCACCTTTTTCCATTTTATCCAATAAAAGTACGAATTTCGAAAAATCCCCTCATTTAACGTGTCTACGCACCGAATTTCAGTATTCCAGATGCTGCCGTATGTTTGGTACCATGTTTATCCTTCTATTCATATTTTACCCCTTAAAAGTACGAATTTGGAAAAAAATACTTTTATATTATTTATCTACTCAATTAGAAGAATCAACACACCGAATATTGTGTTTCTAGCTGGGGAATGCGCATAGGTAATATCAAGTTAATATAAGCAGACATATTCAAAATACATGATGAAATACACTACACTATTTCCAAGTGTAATTCAGAAAAGATCAATTGTAATTCAGAACTCGTCAATTGAAATTCAGAAATTCCATTTGAAATTCAGAACTCATCAATTGATATTCAGAAATTCCATTTGGAATTCAGAATTCATCACTTGATATTCAGAAATTCCATTTGAAATTCAGAACTCATCAATTGAAAATCAGAACTTGTTATTTGAAATTCAGAACTCATCAAATGAATTTCAGAACATTTCATATGAAATTCATAATATTCATAAACCATTTATAGAGAAATAACTCGATATATTCCAAATTCAGTCATACATAAATATATTTAAATTGATAAAATTCATTAAAGAACACAAATAATTATTTTAATATGTTGTTTATTATTTGCATTATAAATATACAATGAAATCAAGAAATAGCTTGTTTGATTGGAAATGGGAAAACAGAAGCTTTAATAATATTTAACAGGCAATTAATAGCGAATCACTTTTTGACCGTCATGACGTGAAATTAAAAACAACAAAAAGAGAATTTTTCTGTAATCGGTACATAATTTTCATTTCAAACTTTAACTTGGCCGAGTTAACCAACTTTACAAGTTAAGTGGAATGTTACCAAAGACTTTCTATATTCAAGACAAGTAATCTCGCTCTTTGCTGTTATTACCGACGCAACGTTGAGAGATGACAGATAATGCAAATTTAGCAGCCATATTTACATGTTAAATCAAAATATGAAAATGATAACGAAAAGAATGCATATCTTCTATTGTTAGATGTTGTAAAACATTTTGTTTTCTTAGCAAAACCTTATAGAACAGTAAATTAACAACAAACAAATATGTTTTGCAGAAGCAAATGTTACTCTCGCATTTCTGGAAGTTAGCATACAAATAGTAATATTTCTCGATCTTTGTGTGACCATTCTACTCTTTGTATTAAGAGATTTTCATGATTTAATTCCGACGATCTATAAAGCTAAGAATATATATAAACGTTATTATTAAATAATACATTGTATATAAATATCGTTTAAAAAGTTTTACATATGTAGAATATAATTTCTGAATTGATAACTTCAGAATTACAAATGAAAAGTTCTGAATTTCATATGAAATATTCTGAAATTCATTTGATGAGTTCTGAATTTCAAATAAGAAGTTCTGATTTTCAATTGATGAATTCTGAATTTCAAATGGAATTTCTGAATATCAAGTGACGAGTTCTGAATTTCAAATGGAATTTCTGAATATCAAGTGATGAGTTCTGAATTTCAAATGGAATTTCTGAATATCAATTGACGAGTTCTGAATTTCAAATGGAATTTCTGAATATCAACTGATGTGTTCTGAATTTCAAATGGAAATTCTGAATTACAATTGATCTTTTCTGAATTACACTTGGAAATGGTGTAGTATTAGGGGGTTTTAGGAGTATTTTCAGTCCCTATGAGGAAAAAAATTTCCCTTTATACCGATTTCGCCAAGTTGCAATACCAACCGATCTATGACTATAAGACGCTTTTATGGTCAATTTTGACGTCCTAGCTCCTTTTGTTTGGATGCTATTGTGCTTTCAACAGGCGGACGCATGGACATGGGTAGATCGTCTTACTTTATAGATCGATATTTCAAGGTGTTATAAACGGAATAACAAAGTTAGTAAACCCCCATCCTGGAAGAGGAGGGTACACAAATTAAATAAGAACCCCTTTTCAATATATATATGAGTCACTCAATGTCAAGCGGTACGGATGTTGACCTCAATAGCTGCGATTGTTTTGAAAGTTTGTGTATGTATTCTTCTCATAAAAATATTGTATACGTATTTTTGGAAAAAATTGAATCTTTTTTTCACGAGTTATGACACGAGTTAACAGTGAAAAAATACTACTTTCAAATGGTGGGTTCATTCATTCGCCTGTAACTCCTGAAATACTTTACTGATTTTAATGTATTATACCTTTTATGAAGGTACTTTCAATTACTTTTAAAACATTGAAGTGGTGTGTTATAGATGGGTTAGATTTTTTAATGTTTTTGCAATTTTAATTCATTTATTTTGATTTCCGAAATGACTACACTAATCCATTTTGTTGAAATTTTAAAGTAGTGTGCTTAGGTGAGCTTGAAAGAATGGTATAAAAACAATGAAAAATCCAAGAAAAAATAGGTTATGGAAAAATATATATTTTTTAATTTTTTTCTGATGGTCTCATACTATAAAAAACAATTGCAGCTATCGAGGTCAAAAATCATACCGCTTGACATGGAATTTGCTAATAGCTGGCATCTTAAAAAAGAAAACATAGTTGAAGAAAATCTGTGGAAAATATATAAGTTATGACCACATTTTATATCTCTGGGCGAATGTAGAAATTAAGATCCTTTCCTTTTGAAAAGAGTGCTAAAATTGTTATCTAACATAGTTTTCAATCGATTTCAAAGGACTCCTGTGCTGAATCCGAATAAGAAAATAAAATGTATGTTTTCAGGATATTCAAGATTTAAGGATATGTGTAGTTTTTTTGGAGTCCTTGAGCTACAAGGACATACAACTTTCCTCTTAAATTTGCAAAGAAAAATAATATATATGAAGATTCATTCCAGTGTTATTGCATTATTTATGAAGCTGTCTCCTCGCAAAAATGGATTCATTTTCCAAACTATAGTTTGTGGGTTGCTTTTTGAAGCGTCTGAAGTATTTTTAAAAGTTTCTCACACTTTTTTGGACCACACTTATATACGTTGCACGTAGATGTACATATGCACGATTGCATGGCCATCCCCGAAAATACCTTGAGCTGTCTTAAGCACCGGTGACATGACTTCTCACATTCACAAATTGCGCTTCAACGCCTCCTCAAGCATGTTTGCCATTTGACACTTGCAGCACATCGTCCAGGAGGGTACAAATGTGAAGCAAGTTCCTGTTGTAGTTATGTGATATGCCGGAATATTTAAATTTCTATTCTATTCTGTTGCCATAATCGAGAGACACTTAACAAAAGATGCGGTAAGAGAAAATGGACAATGAAAGAGACCGCACTAACTAGCTCGAAAATATGAAAAATGCCAGCAAATAAAGGAAATCGGCTGGACTCCAGTTTGAATCAGGCATTTGAGAGATATGCAAGTGCTACTGGACACTCATTAAGTCTCAAAATATTCAGTATTGAGTAGGGCTAGGTCGTAGGTTCAAGAATGCAAAACTGTCTCTTGGTCAAACCGTGGTCATCTTCTAAATTAAGATTTCAAAGAAATCGATTTGACTTCACTTTGAATCACGCCTTGGAGAGATATGCAAGTGCTACTGGACCCTCATTATTTCTCGAAAAAATATTCAGTATTGAGTAATGCTGGGTCGTAGGTTCTAGAATGCAAAACTGTCTCTTGACCAAACCGTGTTCATCTTCTAAATTTATATAGTGGCCTTCAGATGTATTTCAGAATTTGTGTATTTAGTTTGTTTGCTCGGTTATCGTGTCACCTACGCGCGAGTGGATTTGCTTTCAACAGCGTTGTCATTTTGCCTAAACAACAGAACGAAATTTGTCGTTGTTTTTGCAGTGTCGGTGGTATTTACGGTGGCAAAACCTAAATAGAGGTTCACACTTCACTCTTTATCCTTGAGCATCTCTGCTCATCGCTGTGTATTAGACAAACTCACATATACACACACGCGAGTACTCGAGCACATCTATTGTGCTCATACTTTTTTCATTGTTCGAATACTTGTGCGCTTAGTGTGAAAGCGCTTTAACATTATCCTGTTACTATTCGTTTTTCTTCATTTTCATAGTCTTCGTCGCCGTCCTTTGCACTCCCTTAGTCCTTTATGGCTGATGGCTGGTGGCTGTGTGTGTGTGTCTGTGTACTCAAGTGGTGCTGCCTGTGTGTTGTGCATGGGTATGTCGAGCTGTGTGTGTGTTCGTTTATTTGCACCATGTCACCTTTAAATAATGTCTCTTGTCGCTTTTCAACACAAATCGCATGTGAAAAGTGCTTCACACATGAAGTGTTTTTGATTGAAGCAACGACAGAGCAAAAAACCTTGGAAGAATGGGGGGTACCAAATCATAAAACCCGCATGTACTCACTCGTATGTATAAATGTTTGTATGCACAATGAGCGCAAAAAATAACGAATACCCGTAACACCCGCTTCAACAATATCGTCCAGAAAAAAACTGAAAAATATAACATTAACCAAATGCCCAGGGACCGTTCCCCGAAAAAGTGTGCATACCTGTACATGCATATATGTATGCGCATTTTCATATGTGTATTAGGGTGTAACAACAAAATCAATTCCGTTGCAGCGTATTTGGAAATACAGTTCCTGTGGAGTTGGTTCACTATGTGAAGTTTTACAAAGTATTCTCTTGTTTTTTTACAAAGTCTAGTTGATCTAATCTAATCCCTAATTTTTTATCTTCTGATGATGGTTGACGAAGTCAGCCTACATATTGGCTTGAGGCCATACGTTTTTTTCGTGGCCTCAAGCTGAATCAATCAATAGAAAAAGTATCCTCTTACATAATATACCATAAATTTCATATTTGTATGCATTGCTTCTATGAAATAACGTGGAGTCAGGTCAAATGGGGGCAGAAGTCACAAAATTACTATTACCTTTTACAAGTAGGAACATTTGTCTAAACAAGCTCAAGTTGTTCCATCCTCCCTAACATCCAAACTTTCCTGTGGTGCTGCATTATGTATCAGTACTTTTGCTGAGTTGTAAAATATTCAACACAAATACAAATGTGTGGAATTAGAACAAAATCACTCATCTCGAGTTAGGTAAAATAACGAACTGTTTGTCTAAAATGTTAATAGTATAACCATTTTTCTTTTGGTCCTTCTGCATCAAACAATACAAGTCCAAACATTGATTGTCGCTGCCATATGTGCAAATATTAGCTATATTAATTATATAAATTAATAAAATCCTAGACACAAATAGTGTTCCGCACTTTATATGGCAACATCATAAAAATTTAAATTAATTTCTTTTTTCGGTAGATTATAGGTGATAAAAAAAACGTTTGTAACATTTAACCTGTCTGTTAATGGGGGAAAAATTTAGGTGACATGAAACAAAATAATGCAATTGTCAGTTTTATTATAACTTAAAGCAACGCCGTGGTTCTTTATTGTGAACAAAATATATAAAAAACGGCACAAGTACATTTTTTTTTAATTTGTACTTTGCACTTGGCGAATCTACACGGAAGCGAGCAAAATAAATTTTGGTATTAAAAAAGTGAATAGGAATAAATATCGCTCCCTCTCTTGATTGATTCATACATTGGAATTTTTTGTTCGGGGCCGAACTTAACGCCTCCTCCACCGCGGAGTACATTCCTCAGTATTACCGGTAGATTAGAGGCTGTAGACTCGAAGTGAAGTAACATATATTGAAAATTGTGATATTTTTAATGCGCATTACTATATTTGATTACTATATCAAACTATAAGGCATACATATGCGCACTGTTTGAAATAAATTTAATTGCTTCATTGTTATAATATTAAGAGTCTACTACTATAGATATAAAGGGTGATTTTTTAAAAGCTATAGGAAAGTTTACAAAAAAAACACATAAAATGCATTAAATGCATTAATTTAATGTTTGAAGATTATTTCATGCAAATGTTGACCTTGACTGCGCCTCAAATGGTCCATCCGCTTAGTCCAATTTTGGCATTTCCACGTTTTTGAGTAACAGAGGCCCAATTGCTGTGAACGGCGACGAATCGATAATCGATGGTCATCATTAACACTGGCCGATACAGCAGCTATATTTTCTTCAGTTCGCACTCTACGTAAGCGTGTTGTTGGTTTAATGTCCAACAATGTAAATTTGGTGCGAAATTTAGTCACAATAGCCCGAATAGCCGCTTCAGTGGGTGGATTAAACCATAAAATGGAAGCGCTTTCTTAACAGAGCACGCATTTTGATAATAAAATTCAATAATTTGCAAGCGTTGTTCGTTTGTAAGACGATTCATGGTTAAATTATAGACCAAACTGAAGATGTTTGACAGTGAAACAAAACACGAAACGTGCGTCAGCTGTTTAAATCAGTGTTTCCAAAAAGTTAATAGCTAAAAAATCACCCTTTATTACTGCGATTGTACTCAAAAAAGTGAACATGAGGGAGCAATCTGTAAAAATGTTCTTAGGGAGAAACATCTTTCCTCAGCGCCGATTTCCCCATATTGGAATGAACGCATTTAAATTCATGATTCTAGGTACATCCGTTTGCTGTGTACCAATTTTGTCCCGTTTTGATCCTAAAGGTACGAATATCGAAAGATATCTTTATCTTTCGTGTCTACGCAGTCACAGCAATGTACACATCGAATTTCATGATTCTAACTGCAACCCTTTGATTGGTACCATTTTTATCCCTTTCGCCCCATTTCCGCCTAAAAGTACAAATTTCGAAAAATTCTTTTATGTTTCGCGTCTACGCAATCAGATAAATGCATACACCGAATTTCATGATTTTAACTTCAGCGGTTTGGTTGGTACCATTTTTATAATTCTTTTACAATTATATCCCTTTAAAGTACAAATTTCGAGAAATATGTCTAATTTACGTGTCTACGTAATTATAGGGATGTACACACCGAATTTCATGTTTCTAGCTGTTGTCGTTTGATAGGTACCATTTTTACCCCTTTTGTCCCATTTCACCCGCTAAACCTTTTTTTGTACTTTTTGGCGATTACACGTTACTAGAGGATGGTACGAAACAAATTTCATAAATATATAAGGTGTTAAATATTTCAAGGTGTTACAAACGGAATGACAAAGTGAATATACCCCCATCCTGGAGATGGAGGGTATAATTTAATGTACCACATTAAACACGTGTGCGGAGTAATGGAGGTACTTATGCTTTGTTACAGTTCTGTAACATGGCCATATAAAGGGTTAAAGTTGTATTTTTTAGCTCTCTTGAAAAATACCCAAATTTTCGATATAAGTTGTTCTGCCAAAAGAACACATGTATGTACACATGAAAAATATTTTACAGGAATTGTTAGGATCCCGGCATCTAACTGCAGGTGCTGTTCCTCGTCATTCTATTGGATTTCCGTGCAGTTTTTTCATTCCTGGTATTATTATTGCAAGCGAAAGCATAGGGGAATATCGCACAGTCTATAGTCTACTCTTTCAATTCTCCTTTTCGTAGTTTTGATATGACATGAAGGCCATGTTTTAGGCATAAATTTGGGTAGTGGGTATATGATGAATATGGATGCTAAGAGAATTTTTTTCTCAGCTCGTAATGCTGTTTGGTGGCAGAGTAGACTTAAATTATTTTCATTTTCTCGCCATGAGGTTTACTGGTGCATTGCACTGTTTTAAAGTAGAATGTTAGAACATACATAAAGCCAGGGGTGTGGAGTATTCACATTAGGTTGAGTTTTTTTCAAACCTTTACAAAATTTACTACACGCTCAAGCAAAGTATTGGCTTGATTGTCTTCTAACTCAAAAAGTTCCCTGGAAAATGAGATGATGAAAATTTTTGGAAATTTTAGAAAAAAAAAAATGGTTCAGAGTCTCAACTCAAATTAACCCGAAGCGAACAAAATCATAGCACGTAAAGTATTAGCTATGGTTTTTGTACCCTCCACCTTGGAGTGGGTATTAGCTTCATCATTCGTTTGTAATACTTTATTATGGGTCATGATAAAATTCTGATGAAAAAATGATTTCCATAACAAGGATTGGTGTATTGAGGCAGTACAGTGAAAGCTCTGCTTGCGGACAGCTCCCGTGAGCGGACATCTCCCTTGTGCGGACAAATGTTGTTTACAAATGCCCATTCCGCTCTACTAAACGTTTATCTCCACTTTACGGACTAAAAGTTCGCCGACGGTGACTTTCCGCTTATGAGAGCTTTCACTGTCTATATTTTTTAACTTGTATCGTATGTACACTCGAACTTAATACATACAGTCTTTTTATAGCGAAAATGTATACTAAAAAGTGATTTTTAAAAAATACATAATTTAGGGGGTGAACAATTCCAAAAAGAGTACCGATAAAAAGTTTTGTACTAGAAACATTGGAGTGGTCACCCGCCTATTAAAAATGGTACCAACCAAATAACTGAAGATGAAATCATGAATACTCTATGAAGCAAAACATAAAAATATATATTTTTTGAAATTTGGAATCGATAATAATTTTACATTTGCAAAAAGGGATAAAAATGTTGCAACTAGGTTTTGCGGACCGAAAAAAATCAATTTTCCCGGTAAAACGAGAAATATTAAATTATTTATTGCTTATTTTGAGCACTAAATTAGTTTTACTTCATAAATGGAAGAAATGAAGATCTATTTCAAATTTATACAGGGTGATTTTTTAAGAGCTTGATAACTTTTTTTAAAAAAAAACGCATAAAATTTGCAAAATCTCATCGGTTCTTTATTTGAAACGTTAGATTGGTCCATGACATTTACTTTTTGAAGATAATTTCATTTAAATGTTGACCGCGGCTGCGTCTTAGGTGGTCCATCCGCTTAGTCCAATTTTGGCATTTCCACGTTTTTGAGTAACAGAGACCCAATTGGTGCGAACGGCGACGAATCGAAAATTGGTGGTCATCATTAACACTGGCCGATACAGCTGCGATATTTTCTTCAGTTCGCACTCTACGTAAGCGTGTTGGTGGTTTAATGTCCAACAATGTAAATTTGGTGCGAAATTTAGTCACAATAGCCCGAATAGCCGCTTCAGTGGGTCGATTAAACTGACCATAAAATGGAAGCGCGCAATGAACTTTCTTAACAGAGCACGCATTTTGATAATAAAATTCAATAATTTGCAAGCGTTGTTCGTTTGTAAGACAATTCATGATGAAATGTCAATGCATACTGAGCATCTTTCTCTTTGACACCATGTCTGAAATCCCACGTGATCTGTCAAATACTAATGCATGAAAATCCTAACCTCAAAAAAATCACTCTTTACATTTATGCACATTTGTGATAATAAAAATGAAAATTTGCCAAAAATTGTATTTTATATTTTTATTGGATTTATTATTTAATTCTGCGAAATGCAAGTGTCCAACTTGATTTTTTTTCAATCTATTTGTAAAATGACTACAAAGTTCGACAGGACGAAATTTTGCAAAAATTAGTTTAAGTACTTATTCGCACCCTGTGATACTGATGTCAATGCCAAATTAAAGATGAGAATTTTTGATGAAAATACTTAAAATTGCAAGCTTTTATCTGTATGTGTTCAGCATTAACAACCATTGAAATATGAATAAACTAAATAAATTAAGGGGTAAACTTCAACTGGCTGTTAATGCTGAAATAATACAGTTAAAAATATTTTTGAAAAATTTTACCATGTGGATTTTTTGTAGTCCTGTGATGGGGCAACAGCAAAAGGAAATAAAGAAGGCAATTAACTTAATTTTACATGAAACTATACATACAGACGTATATCATCTGGTTCAATACATGTAAATACATTTTTTAATTGTCGTGTTATTCCCTTCCATCTCCATTAACCTTTTTGCACAATTTAGTACAGACACATTTATAAGCAAGAGATTTATGATTAATGCAGTGGACTTAAACAAATGTTAGCATATTTGTCCGTGTCAGACAGAAATTCTTTTAATTTCCCCAAAAAGGATCAACGAAGACAAAGTTGAAAATCCTCTCTCTCAAAGAAAAATTCACTTTACATATGAACCAGTAAGAAATAGTATAAAAATATTAAAAAACATTAAATCTGTTCGGCTGTAAATTTTATAAAATAGGAATAGAAATATGTACTAAGGTATATGTAAATTTGTACATAACTAATGACTGAATTTGTCAATGCTTTTATTTTTGAATGATATTATTTAAAGGACACTAAGAATTAGTTTGTAATATTTTAATCACGCATTGATAAATATTTAATCATAAAATTAAACTTTGTTTTCACAGCTTCGCATGTTTGCCCCTGTTTTATAAAATATTTCTAAAACTTCTTAATAAAAGCAGTTATATCACTCTCTTTCACACGAGTTCTATGCTTTAGATATATGAGATCTTTGTTTGCTTAAACAATTTTAACTAAGTGTATGTACAATTTTACGATGACTTTAATTCTGGCTATTCGTTCGTATATATGCAAAAGAATCCTTTTTAATTTTTAATTTCTCTGTAAATAAAATGAAGCACACCAATTACTAATTGTGTATATTTTAAACCATATTAGACATACCTAAAATGAATTATTTCTCTCCCGGGAATTGGAAGAGATGTCTATTAAAACTCAATTTTCGAGTTTTTTGACATTCGGTCCATTCCATATCAAGCAGAAGAACATAATTTTCATATAACTCAGATTTTTCTGCAAATCTCATGAAATATTCTTCTTCAAAAAATAGTTTTTACGTGCCTTGGAAAACAAATCTTGAATTTTATTTGCATAGCATTTGAATTTGCAAAACAATGTAAAATCCTGCTTGCTCTATGTATTTCGCAATTGGTTTTATCGTTTTCCTGAATGGTCTTTAGAAATATTTAATTCTGTTTAAGACTCCATTACGGTCATGTTTATAAACATTTAATTATATTTAATTTAAGCCTCTAATTTTAAAAAATGTTTACAACAATATTTTTGTCGTAAAATACACAAATATCATTATAAATATATTTTATAAAATCACTAGCTTTTTTACCCGGCTTTGAACGTGTTCATTCTTCCCTATTCCCCTACTTCGTATGCCAGAAATCCTCTGTCCACTGGTTAGCTACGGTTTGTCATTCTATACGGAGTATACAAACACGCGGACACACATTCATTTATATATATTTGAATCTTGTATTCTTATATAAAAAAAGTAGTAATAATATTCTGGCTTCAAAAATATAGATGTTCCCGACTAAAAGTAATCTTTGTTTTTTATACGTTGTCTCAAAATATTTCGACTATATCACTGACCATTCGTGATTAGCAATTGTAATGGAAAACAACATGTGGTGGTAGAATTCTAAGTCATCTCCGCCACTCTGTTCGAGGAGCTTTATCAAACATTTTACATATAAACTAAAAATAAAAAGGCTTAAGTTCGCCTTTGCTAAGTCCCGGAGTGCATATTTCAACTGGAAGGGAAAATATTTCGGAATAAATCAATCGGCTGGATTATAAATAAATCTGTATATGTACATTCTATTCTAAATCCAAAACTAAATCATAAACCCTTTTGCTAGTTGAGGTCATAGCCTTCCAAAATTCCAATAAAGATTGACGGGTTATTCACTGAAAAGAAGAACAAAAGCAAACAATTTTCATCGATAATGGTTGCATGTTTTCTACTTCATCGGAAAACTCATTTAACCCTCTCGTCCTCATTGTGATTTTTCTTTTTATTCACAATTATCAAACGATACTTCTGTAAGCAAATGTTTACATTCAAAGCATAAACTCGTGCTCATGCATAACGGACTGGCAATCGGTTATTGAGGAGGACAGCGTGAATGATGGCATTGTGGTTTATGCTGATTTGTTATTCCCTTTTTGCCATCCATACCAATCACACTCTGATGGAGGAAAGTGGATGGGAGCAAAAAACAGCCAACATGTAATTCGAAGATATATCCCTTTTCCATCATGGAGATATTAAAAAACATATGACAGGATTAAAAATATTGATACGCAAAACATTAAAAGTGGGAGAACCGGACCGAAGAGAACGAAGGAAAAAACAACTCAAACAACCTAAATCCCACAGCCCCACTTTTAAGCGAATGGAAAAAATGGAAATTCTTTTGTGCTCAAAATGTGTACAAAAATATAAGGGCCAAATGCGATTTTTTTCGTGGCTAAACATTTGAAATGTGAATAAATAAATTATAAAAGAAATTTACAGCACAGAAAAGGGATAAAGTTATGTGAAAATAAAATATGGATTTCCCTTTTCTACACGAAGTGTCTGTTTTGTTTTCTTAAATAATGTTCACTCTTCCACACCAAAATATCACACATCATTCATCAAAAGTAATACAAACAGACAAACATATGGGCAGACATACCAAACATCATAATATGATAATCTTTCTCACATATGTACAGGGTGAAGAACTCTCAGCAACCGCTCCCTCCCATCCGCCCCCACACACACATTTATCATATAGATTTATATATGAAGGGTACATAAACCTTTGCACATTGAAATATGTGAAGTTTCCTTCGGTCTAAGCTTCAGATAAAGTCAGTCGGAGCAAACGTACATTGAGTCCCTCGCATACATTTCCGTCTATCTCTCCGAACGGTTTTATTTTACCTTGAATATATTCGTGAGTAGCTCAGCAGTGCATAAGTGTTACAGTCCTTTCAACAGGAACGCTGGCAGAGAAAAAAGGGGGGGAATGCAAACATTAACAATAGACTATTTTTATTGCTTGATTGATGATCAAAGCATCGATAATCGGTAAATTTATTTCGCAGCTACAATAGGCTGATGAATCGATAATTATGAATGTGTTTGTGTGTTGGTCAGATATGTTAATTCTGTTAATTCTGATTGATTGATAATCGTTTATAAATATTTATGGCAATATATATACAAATATACGTGTATATGTTCATTTGAATTTTTAAATAAAGGTAGCACATAAAAATTGAAATAAAGGAGTACTTGAATACTTGTATTACCTGAAAAAAAAAAACTATAGGGAATGCGTGCTAGTCCTCCTTTTATTATAGTGATAGACTCATAATCTCTATCTCAATAATGATGTCTGTCTGTCCACCCGCTGTCTATCAGGTGAAGGTACGTAAAGTTTGAGACCTATGTCAAATGAAATCCAAGAGTGTGAGCAGTGTTGTTTCCACTAGATTATTGACAAACCACGCTAACGTTTGTCTTTTTTAGAAAATGGTTCGTTAATGTTGCCGGCACAAATCAAGACTACTCTCGTAAAAATCCTCTTCACCATTGATAGATCTCGCCATTCCTGCATATACATATATCCTCACCCTCAAGCATTAATTGGTAAAAATGGCACACGATTTTTTGAAATTTCCATTCCCTATAAGGGCCATAGGCCTCATTCGTTTATTATTTGTTTAATTGTGATTTTTTAATTTTTGGTGAAATTAAATAACAAATTAAATAATTGTAAGAAAAAAAATTAAAAAATCATAGTTAAAAAATAATAGAGGCCAAACAATAAAATAAATTATTATGTTAATAATTTATAAAGAGGTCTTCCCGCTATTTAACCAAAAATTAAAAAATAATAAATTCTGCTTTTATCCACATATCTTTTACATTTAGAAATTTTTTTCTTAGAATGCTAGATTTCAAAAAATAAAATATTATTTTCGTTTATTTTTTTATTTTTTCTATTTTTTATTTTTGCAAAAAAAAATGATTTTTTTCGAAAAGATATTTTTTTCTAAATTTTTAGGATACTGTTCCTAAATCACAGATTCTATGTGAAAGTGCAATTCTTAATCTTTGTAGCCATCACAATTACCTTAAATACATATATAAGTGATTGTGTTAAATCCCTAATGGAATTTTATTAATAACAATGTGGAATGTCGTAGTTTTATTAAAGATTGCCACTGGTTTTGTGATAATGTATTCACTAACTCAACCAGTGAAATGTGACTAAGATCACGAGATGGAGGACTTAACGTCGTCCATAAATGATTATACGTGATTAAGATCGCGAAATATTGGACTTTACGACGTCCGAAGAGATGTGATTTAGATCACTTTTATCCAATTTGTGCCCTTACGGTCTTATATCAAGGACAATTTAGATTGTCCTGGTTGTTACCTTGTACAAACAAAACAGAGTTTTTGTTTCAAATCCAAACTTACATATTTATTGAGATTGAGCTTACTGGGATTACGGCACGACTGATCTGGCTGCACGGCTGGTTGGAAAAGGGCAGAATCCATCCAGCTGTGCTGTCAGGCAGGCTCGCTTTGTAATAAAATGGTGATTTGACAAAAGGAGAGGCCACTAATTGCCAGATCGTAATAAAAAATACTGGGGGTTTTATACAAAGGTATGACAGGATAACTCAAGTAATTTAAATAATAAAGTGGTTACTCAAAATCTAATTCAAATAATACAATGAGTAAATACTAAATATAAAATAGGAATTCATGGTATTTGATAAATATGCTGAAGGCATGAACTACATTAAACATTCTGGCCTCCTTGGGCTGCAAGACCAACATTTATATTGCGTTTTGTAAACGTTGTAATGCGTGTATCGCCTGCTTTAGACAAGTCCTTGGATTGACATCACGGTTTCGTGCTGGGATAGAGAGGAGTCGTATCTCCCGTCCTTCTGGTTGTCTCTCGGAGTGTCTTTGTTGGCGTTGCCTCTTGATGTGATTATGCTGCTTCCGCCTTCGCAGTTGTTGCTGTTCTTGGTTGCGTTCATATTTTTGTTGTTGATCTACCACACGTATTCTTTTCAGGACGGAAAGATGGAGCATAGTATGGTGTTTGCAATCACATCGGTGACAAACTTCTCCAGACGTACATTGTGCTGTTTTGTGTGAACGCGCTAAACAATTTAGGCAGTATCCATGCTGGCGGACTGCTCGGCGACGACTGAGAACGCTCATGGCAATAAATCTCTTGCAATATCGTAGGGAGTGGAATTTTCTGCAAATAAGACATTGATGGATTCTTGGATTCCTAGGAGACCTGTAGAATAAATAAATTGTATTATGTATGTCGATATATATACTGAAGGGACATATGGGATTCTATAGTTGATTTTGGGATGGTAACAGCAAACTTAATAATAATTTCGATTTGATGTTTTATTCTGAAGGAAGAACGCATATTTTAGTTATAGCCCTAGTGATGGTGCCAGATTGTGTCCGTATATCAACAACTCTTACAAAACCATCATGACCTGGATAAATTTTCTTTATCCGTCCAAGTCTCCATTCACAGGGAGGAAGGTGATCGTCTTTAACAGCGACTAATTGATCAGTCTTTACATCTTCCTGGGATTTTTGCCATTTGTATCTTCTTTGTAATTCCTTAAGGTACTCGTCTTTCCAACGGCGAGCGAATTGGTGTTGTAAGGATTTTAACTTTTCCCATCGATCCACTAGTGATAGTGCATCGGGGGTTGTTTCTGGGAGAGACACTAGAGGGGCACCGCGTAGAAAATGTCCAGGTGTCAGAGCGAGTAATTCATGCGGGTCATCAGACATTGGAGACAAGGGGCGAGAATTCAAGACTGCTTCAATGCGGGCCAGAAGAGTTGAGAATTCTTCAAAGGTGTATTTATGATTTTTAGCAACCTTCCGAAAATGCAATTTAAAGGATTTTACTCCGGCCTCCCAGAGTCCTCCCATATGCGGTGCATTTGGCGGAATGAAGTGCCACTCAAATCCGTGTGAGGCATACTTTTCAGCAATGTCTTTCGATACATTTTCAATAAACTGAGCAAACTCATTCCTCATGGCACGTTCCGCTCCAACGAAATTCGTTCCATTGTCCGACATTATTTTATGAGGAAGGCCTCTTCGTCCTACAAAACGAACAAATGCAGCTTGAAATGACGCCGATGAGAGATCGGAACACAGCTCAAGATGAATGGCTTTTGTACTGAAACAAATGAATAAACACACATACCCATTGTGATAGGTGGCTTGACGAACCAAGGATACTTTAATAGAAAATGGCCCCGCAAAGTCCAGCCCAGTAATAGTGAAGGGTAACGTAAAGGAACTTCTTTCGGACGGCAGAGCTGCCATGATTTGTGATTGCATTCGTTGTTTATAGAGAACGCAAGTTTTGCATCCACGGATACACTTTTTAATGGCAGATTTTAGTCTTGAGACATAATATTCCCCTCTAACTGTTCTAATCATTAAATTAAGTTCGGCGTGCATAAGAAGGTTGTGAGTGAATGCAATGAATAGTTTGCAGTATTTGGATTCAGCGGGTAGAATAATAGGGTGGCGTTCGTGATAAGAAATATTTGATTCTGCAATTCTACCATTAGCTCTGATTATTCCACTGTTGTCAAGGAAGGGATTTAAGGCGAAAAGCGAGCTTTTCTTATTGACAAGCCTTGAATCCGACAGAGAAGAATATTCCCGAAAATAATATCTCTTTTGAGTCAAGGCAATTAAACGGTTTCTAGTAGTACTAAATTCAGTGTGTGTGATTGTGACGGTGTTGCATTGGCTCAAAACTTCTGCCTTCTTTGAAACTCTAGAGCAGAATCGAAATACATAGGCCATGATTCGGATAGCTTTGTCCCATTTGGAAAAATCATCGAGAATGTCTGTCGTATCCGTGAACGAATGGAAGACTTCAATTTTTCTCATTTCAGGTGGTTCTTCTTGAATATTTATTGATTTTGGCCATTCGTCCGGGAGTTTTTGAAGCCACTGAGGTCCGTTCCACCACAATGAATTATTCATCAGATCTTGGGGAGAACAACCTCGTGAGCCAAGGTCTGCAGGATTATCCACAGATCGAACATGCCTCCACGAACAGTTTCCAACATTCCCAATAATTTTTGCTGTTCGATTGGCCACATACGTTTTCCAAGTGTATGGAGGCTTTTCCAGCCATCCAAGTACGATCGACGAATCGCACCAGAGAAATGTGTCATAATTGTGAACAGGTAATGAAGCGACAATCTGTTTCACTAATTTCGAAAGGAGAACTGCACCACATAACTCTAATCTTGGTAAACTAATTGGGTCTATAGGAGCCACTTTTGTCTTAGAAACGAAGAGATGGGATTGTACAGAATTACCATTTTGTATCCGTAGATATACAGTTGCGCAATAAGCCTTTTCAGAGGCATCACAAAAGCCGTGTAATTGTGTCGAAAACAAAGGCGCAAAGCCAACCCAACGTGGAATTTTTATTTTGGGAATCTCAGTAAGATTATCCACAAATGTGTTCCATTTGTACAGAGTGCAGTTTTTGACAGAATCATCCCAACCAGTACCCTCTAACCACAAATGCTGTAGTAGTATCTTGGCTGTGATTATAATAGGTGATATCCAACCAGCTGGATCAAAGAGCTTTGATACTGCTGATAAAATTTGCCTTTTAGTGATAGAGAGTGTATTTTCTATGGGATCAACTTTATAAGAGTAACAGTCTGTCAAAGCATTCCATTCATAGAATTTGAGAAATTCCGAATCTAAGAGATGCTCCTTGGGCACTGACTCCAAAATTTCGGAGCAATTCGATGTTATTTTCTTTAGTGGAAACCCTGCCGAGTTAAGCAACTCTGTTAGTTGGGATAGAGATTCTATCGACGATTTGATGTCATGTGTTCCAGACAATATATCATCGACATACGTATCAGTTTGCAAAATTTGGGAAGCTTGTGGGAATTCTTGATCGGAATCATAGGCCAATTGTAGGAGGGTTCGGATCGCTAGGTATGGCGCACATTTCACCCCAAATGTGACTGTCTTAAGAGCGTAATCTTTCACAGGGAGAGTGAGATCGGGGCGAAAAAGAATCCTTTGAAACTGAATGTCGTCAGGGTGCACTAAAATTTGGCGGTACATCTTTTCTATATCACCGCTGAACACATATTGATATAGACGCCATCGCAATATCAAGATCATGAGATCTGATTGCAACGTTGGGCCCACGTGAAGAATGTCGTTAAGGGATCGCCCAGAGGTGGTTCGTCTAGAAGCATTAAACACCACCCGAACTTTCGTGCTTCGACTTTCAGGTTTTATGACAGCATGGTGTGGTAAATAGAACGAGTTGAAGGATCCCTTTTCTGAAAGTTCGTGAGAAGAAGTTGGCTGCATGTGATTTAGTGATATATATTCTCTCAAGACATCGTGATATGTCTCAGCAATATCTGGTTTTTTGCCAAATGATTTTTCCATTTGGATATATTGGATAATGGCCTGGGTACGCGAGGAACCTAAGGGTAATTCTTGTGGGAAGCCAGCTTTAAATGGTAATTTGACAACATAACGGCCGTCAGAGTTCCGAAATGTAGTTTTTGCGTAAAGTGACTCACAGTACTCGTCGTCCTTGGAAAGAGGCCGTTTGCTTGGGACCTCTTCTTGTTCCCAAAATTTACGCAATTGTTTTTCAATGATATCATCAGTGAATTCGCTAGTCTGTATTGAAAATGACGAGACTGTTTCCGACTCTACTGGCCCACTTATAACCCAACCAAAGATTGTAGCCTGTGCCAGAAGGGAATTATCCAACTTCTTTACACCATCTAAAAGCAAGCTAGGAAGGACATTACTACCAATCAGCAAATCGATATGTCCGGGGGAGTGAAACTCAGGGTCAGCCAGGTCTAACTCTTTGAATTTGCTGACAGAGTAATCTGACTGTGGAAGAAAGAAATTGGGGAGCAATCGGGTAATTTTTGGAACCACAATGGCTTTTATGGACAAGCATTGATCATGTTTTTCAGCATATAGCGTGATGTTACACAACGAGTTTGAGTTTGCCACAACATTACCTCCGATTCCACGAATTTGGAAATTTTTGTTCTCAGTAGGAAGCATGAGATTTTGCTGCAATCTCTTCGAGATAAATGTTTTCTCTGAACCTTGATCAAGAAAAGCACGGGCTTTAAACGTATCACCTCTACACTTAATGAGAACGATAGCTGTGGGGAGCAAAGTATTCTCAGAGACAGATTTTGTCCTTTCTGATATAAAATGAGAAGTTGTCTGGTTTACCTGTCTGTGGTAAATTTGCCCAGGTGCACCTGAAAAACCAACTTGGGTTGGCTGATTGTTCGACGGTGGAGTTGGGCTAGATTGGTTTGGCGCTGAGAATCTTGCAGAGTTAGGGTAGTGTAAAAGTGTGTGGTGATTTCTTTTGCAATCTGCACATCCAAATTTTTTCTTACATTCCTTCCTGATGTGATAGTAAGACAGACAATTAAGACAAATCTTGTTTTTTGAAACAAAGTTATTACGTGAGAAGGGGTCAAGACTTCCAAATTGAGGACAGTCCTGCAAGGCATGAGTCAAGCTGCACAGTTTGCATTGTACTTGAGGCCGGCCCTCGGTGCTGAAGGTATTTATTTCGGAGTCTGACTTTTTTCGCGAATTCGATTTTCCACATTGGATTCTATTCAGTCGTTCAACTACCTCGTATCTATTCGAAAGAAACGCATCCATTTGATTCCATTTGGGTAGATCCCTATGAGACTTAAGGGATTGTTCCCATAGTGATAAAGTTTCATGAGGGAGCTTCGTAGAACAAAGATACACCAATATTGGGTCCCAATCAGTAGTGGGAATACCTTGTGCTTTCAGGGCGGCTAAACTGTCGTTTATGGTCGTTTGTATCTCTTGAAGGGATTCGCTGCTTTCTGAATTAATGGATTTTAAATTTAAAATGATCTTCAGCTGGTTATCGACGAGAATTCTCTTGTTCTCGTATCGAGTCTTTAAAGCTTCCCATGCCAAAGAGAAATTCTCCCCACACAGTTCATATTTCTTTACAATACCTCCGGCCTGTCCACGAACTTTTAACCTAAGGTGGTACAGCTTTTGCACCGAGGACAAATTCGGGTGGTTAGCGTAAACGGCAGTGAACATATCTCGAAACGATGGCCACTCTTCGTAACCTCCATAAAATATGTCAGTGTCACATGGGGGTACCTTAATGCAGCCAAACGTATCGGAAATTTGGGGTTCTGAAATACTATCCTGGAGTATGGGTTTGGGGCGTGGTACTAGGGATTTCTTCAAATCTAAAATTTTTGATTTGCATCGGTGAAAAGTTTTTGTGCATGTCGAAAATTTAGCCTGAGCTGATTCTATTGTAGAGTTCTCAACATTCTCATCAGCGTGTGTGCAGAGATATCTGTACGATTTCTGAACATTTGTCCATCGATCTTGAAGATCGTGAAGATTGACATCGAGTAAAGAATCAGTAAATTCCTCGTTTGGAATACGCTCAAAGTCTGCGGAAAAGGTGACGAAATCGTCAGAGTCAAAAATGAACTCTTTCTCCATTTTGAAATTCAATATTCGTGAGTATTGAAAATTTTTTGAATAATTGTCACTTGGAACAAAAAATAATATTTGAAAATAAAACCCAATGCGGTGATAAACGGAGATTAAACACTAATGTTCAGCTTATTATAGTGGTATGAAAGATAAATAATAAATATATAAGCATAAAGAATATTAAGCTTAAAAAATATTGTAGTCAAGCCACGAATAGTTTTGGTGGTGAGTGCTTAATTCAAGTTTAGGTCCATTCAGGGTTCCTTTTCAATAAAAGAGATTACTGCATGATTTTCCTATTTGAAAATTAAAATCCTCAAATGACTGAAATGAGTTTCGTGTACATATTAAGTTTCTTCCTATATGAGAGAAGAATATCTATCTATTGTATATTATATACAATTTTAATGCGTTTTATTTTGTAGAAATAAATTAGATTTTAACCCGAGATTGTCCTTACTTGGTTTCACTACGTTGATATTAAACTTTAAAATCGTTAGTTTTACTTAAAAGTAAGTAGCTTTCAACTACTAAAGTGAGTTAGTTTCAATTTGGGAAGCATGCGAAATGAAATCGAAATTTAATTTATTGACCAATTAGCTTTATTCTAGCTTCCAGATTAAGCACTGAGATTAGCAATAATTTCATATTTGTATATTTTGAATTCCGTTATTCCATATCAATTTTATTTACTTTTGTCTTAATAAAAAATATATTCAAGGCGAGGTTTCGCTGTTTTAGCTCGTATGTGAAAATTATTTCAATTAACATAAGAAGTTTTTGTTTTCGAAAACTACTTTATTGTTAAATCAATCTAATAGAATCTATTTTCGAATTAAAATCCAATCAGCATAAATAGTCAGCAAAAATTTCTTAAGTGTTAATTTATTGCTTTGATGTAAATATGTCATTTTATTGTGCATGAAGAGTGTAGCATTATTGTTCCAATTTTATTCAATTAAACTGCGAAATTAATTTAGTGAAATGTGTTAGTTTTGTTTTAGAATTGTGTTGTTGAGCTTGACTTTCAAAATCTAAATATTCATTCACTTCTGCATGACATGATTAAAGATCTTCTTCCATTTGAAACCATTATAATGGAGTTTGTTTATTCTCACTTTGTGGCAGATGAGAAGAAAATACTAATGTATGGTATATCCGTTTAGTTTAAAATTTGTTTAAATGTTGATCTCATTCTCTTCATATTTGTTCTCGAGAACTAGAATATAGTTTTAATTATACTTAATAAATTCGGACTTACAGTTATGCCGTTGAGCAAATGTGTCCCTTTGAAGGCTGAAGTTGATCTGCTCGGTTCTGATTGTGACTTGGCTTTCAACAGAAATTCTCCCACTGTCAACTCCTCTAACTTGATCGAGATCCAATGGGTTTAGAATCAGTTGGTCCAGCGATGAGTCTTTTTAAAATAGTATATGGTGTATGTAATTTTGTAGTTTGTGTTAAATAGGTTGATATTTCAAAAACGTGTGCATAGTTTTACACCACTAGTGTACATGTACGTGTACGCAACACAACAAACGCAAAAGTACTGTATATAGACAATTTAATTTTTAAATAAATCTTTGTACAATACAGTTCCAACTAGCTGATTAAGTCATTGAGGCAGTCCAGTTGGAATTGGAATAAAAAAACTCCTATTTGTAGTATGAATGCACAACAATTTACTTCAACATGAGCAGCGTAATTTCCAATTTGTCATATGGATATAAAAGCATTTGCAATCTGTTTGTAGGTCTGCGCGCAAATCTTATTGGAATATGTTCTCTTTCAGTTTGTTACTCTGTAATGCAAAATTTCAATGTGGCAGCTGCGTGTTAATTGGAATTTACGATTAAGACAAAATTCTCTCATTTGACGTATATACGAACCCCGTGATTTCCAATTGGCAAAATATAAGTAAGCACTTATAATTTTTTTGTATATTTGCGTGAAATTCTTATTGGGAAGCTCTCTTTTATAATTTGGCATTCTGCAATACAAAATTTCAAGGGCGACAGCTGCGTATTCTAATGGGAAAATTTGAAATGCTTTGTTATAAGTATAAGAATTGCCGAGTAAATATTTTTTTTTTTCCAGATTTCTCTTGATACCTTTGCTTTGGTTTTCATCTGCCGGAGATTTTCTCAATGCACCTTAGCCAAAGGGCGTGAAAACGTTGCTAATACACCAATGCGATAAGATTTTCCACTCGTCTTGTAATTATAATTAATTATTTATTTTCGCACGCTTTTGCCACTTCGATTTTCACTTATGTCAAAGAGTTTGGTGTTGAAATGACGTACGTGTGTTTGTATGTGTGTACCCACTATTTATTTTTTAAGAACTATGGTGAAAGAGTTGCATTTGAGACTGGAAACTCCACTGATAGTTCAAAGAGGGCTCTGAAGGACCATGTTAAATCCCTAATGGAATTTTATTAATAACAATGTGGAATGTCGTAGTTTTATTAAAGATTGCCACTGGTTTTGTGATAATGTATTCACTAACTCAACCAGTGAAATGTGACTAAGATCACGAGATGGAGGACTTAACGTCGTCCATAAATGATTATTTCTATAATGACAGTACACATATTAAATTGGAATTTTATTAAAAGATAAGAACATTGTTCATAAAAAATCTTTTTTTGTGGTTTTATGAAACGACATGCACAATGCACAAATTTTGCATTTTCGAAAATCAAAATACCTTTAAATACACATATATAAGTGGTTGTGATCGTACCTATATTTCAATAATGACAGTACAAATATTAAATTGGAACATGGGAATTTTATTAAAAGATAATCAATTATCAATTATGACTACTTGTCGCCATCACAATTACCTGTAATTAAACATATAAGTGGGTGTGATTGAATCTATATTTCTATAATGACAGTACAAATATTAAATATTAAATTTGAAAATTGGAATTTTATTAAACGATAAAAAATAATGAATTAGCATGTCTCAATGTCTCATAAAGTTATAAAATTATGGAACACATTTATCCAATGTTCTCACTTAAATTTGATACAAGTGATTATATTGGGCCAATTATTACTATTATTTTTTAAATATTTAATTTTTATTTTTTTAAATATTTATTACAAACATAATTTATTTGGCACAAACACAGTTTTGGTGCCATAATAAAGCTAAGAAACCGCAATAATAAAAAATCGAATGCAAAATCTTTTAAATGTTGGATAAACTGTTCGACAACTTCGAAATAATACGAAATAATAATCTGTAATACGAAAATTTTTTTTTTTTGCGTATTATGAACAGACGCGTAAAATAATGTTAAAAAACATAAAAACAAAATATATTTTTCTTTAAACTCGAAAAATACGAAAAGTATTCCACTTTGGGTTAATTTCTAAAATATATCCAATTGTTCGATTTGCAATGTTAATATTTCAAAATAATAATTGGGACGTTGTCTAATTTCAATTTTTTACAGAACTCAAACAAAAATTTTTGAATTTTGGCCGATGGATTTCGATTATGGGCTTTACATAGTTAGTTGAAAGGATCCAGACTCGCTGTAGTAGGTCCTGTGCTGAGTTTTACAATTTGTACAATCGCCAGATTTGCAGATTCTAATTTCTAAATTTTCTTAATCTGTTAAATAGTGGTGGGGGTACAAAATAATATAAATGAATGAAGTGAGACAGTAAAATCTGTCTCACTTCATTTATCTTCGATTTAATTTAATTTGGATTTTTTTAAAGTGGATTACTTGGTGCGATTTTTTACAAAGGGATATTCGGCAAGTGAGTTGTGCTTCTCGTTTCGTTTGTGAGAATCATTTACTTAAAGAGGCCGGGTATGTTGTTGAAAAGTCGCTGTGAAGCCAACTGAACGAAACCTAGAAATCATGATAGTGGTAGTCTGCAGCCAAGTAATAAATGTCACCATGACATTTGTAAATAAATATGCTTTCTATTAAATATAGATGCAAAATGGTCTTGAGCCAGGACAATATCCCAGTACAAATCAAATTTGAATTTCATATACATATCATTATACAAACCATTCAGATTGACGAACAGATTATTACAATGAATTGTACCGATCACATCCACTCAGGATTTTATTTTATTTTGTTTATCTTTAAATAAAGAAAATATCTTAAAATAAAGAAACCATTCATAATTTTCAGTCGTTCTCAAGGAGAAATTTTTTGATGTCGGACACCCTTTTCTGCTGAATATTCGTTTTTCATCCTAAATTCGGTTAAAATATTGTTCAGCTTATCATTTTCTATATATTACACTGTCCAATAGCATTGTTGGAATAGAGTTGTGACCCCATAATTCTGAAAGGGCGTGTCTGAGTTTCTTTTTATAGTGGGTCAAAATTTTCATTTTTTGTCGAAGAGAGCTAAGTGAACAACAAAGTTAGTGTCTGAGATAATTCTTATTGTCAGAACTGTATTCTGGAATTTTATGAGGATAATTTTTGTGGAAGATCTTAACACTCTAGCTCCTCTCTTATGGGCCTTTTTTCGAGAAAATACAAAAAAATCCTTCCAAAAAGGACATTTAAGGATTAAAAAGAAAGACACGAAAGTTGTAAATAAAGCTCTTCACTCTTAAATAGCAAAAGTACACTCCGAAAAATACAACAAAATCCGTCCATGTTTTTTGGAAGGTCGATCTTATTTCGATAAACAGAAAATACAAATTGGATATACTTGTATAATTTTCATTTCACCGGAGATATGGCTAAAATGATTTGAATGCTTGACATTTTTGTTTTGTAATTTTTTCACGATTTATTCAACAGACCCGGCTGTTTTTTACATGTGTATTAAGAACCAACGTGGCTTGTAACATATGTGTAGTCAGTCGCGAAAAAAACTACAATTGTTGCAAAAGTTCAAATTTTTGCATTCATTTGCAAAACGGTATATCTTCATAGCTTTATTTTCCTTAAGTCATAAATTGCTAATACCTTTATAAAAACTTAAAAATGCACACAGGCTATACATTTCTTGGCCAAATTTTTCAGTTGATTTTTATTATATTTATTCGAATTTACATTCAAAGCTTCCTAAGCAACACATTCTTGAACCGCACTGTATGCCAACATTCATCCTCATGTCACAACCCACCGCTTACACCGTCAACCGCTACTGCAATTCAACGTGACCGACATCATTCTGAGTTTAACACTGTTCCCCGAAGTTGTAAAAAAATCATTCAAATGAAATGTTCCTTGAATATGCAGGGAAACAAAGTCAACCACCCAAACGACCAATATGCCATCACAATAAATGTGGGTCGGTTACAACCGAAAAAAAGAAGCAAATATGAGAATCCTGAGAGCGGATGTTATACCCAGCACTGTGTGAGTATGCGTGTACATGTGTGAACGTACATACATACTCGTACTACTGACGTTTTCCGGTTATAATCATAATAGCATTTGATGCTTTCACTTTTCCCCTGGCCCCATGCATAACATACCTTCCTGCCAGCGCCTTCCATCACAAACGTTTTAGTTATGGTTTCCGTCGAGCGTTGACCTTTTCGCCAGGAAATTACTATTGGGACTGTAGTTCCGCCCGTCAGCTCCGCCAGATTATCGTCTGCATCGCCTTTCATTTTTCAATCTACGGTTCGTTGTTGTAGACATAATGCAATCATGAAAGTAATTTATCAGCATTAAATCTGAAATGACTTTTACTTTGATCGTTTTTGGATTTTGATGAGTTGGAAAATCTAAAGTGTAAATGGGGATAGGGGAAGGTGATAGTACGAGGCAGAGACAGAGTTGTATTTCTTTGTCATTCATGATGTGGTACAAATGCATAGATATACATAAGTATTTTTGCAGATTGGGCAAACACAGAATGGGTATTTAAACTGAGATTTTGCAACCTTTAAAAAAATATTTTAAATTTTATTTTTTTCGTTTTATTCAATATTGGGATATTGTCCGGGCTCAAGACCATTTTTGCATCTATCTTTATTGATTGCAAATTTATTTACAAATTGCATCGTTGCATTTATAACACTACGTTTATCATAATTTCTTACCCATGACGACAGAAAAATATTGCACAAGACGGGGAAGGATCGTTTGGAGTGAAAATGGAGGTCTATAAATTGAGGCCCCCAAGAAGGTCTTTCTCGGGTAGAGCTATGAGCAAGCCTACCCTCCGAGATCGGTGTTAATTTGCATAGGCGTTTGCATTTTTGGGTAGGCCCCTATTTCATCTACTGGGATCTTTATATATCTACACAGACTTGGAAAACTCACACATTGTGGCGAAATGTACAAGAAAATGAGTTTTCATCATGATTATCAAGCTTAACGTAATTTTGTACGTCTTCCATGTCAATCATGTAAATTGATTAATTTTTGTCATATCTTAACAACATTTGAAATTGTTTTAACATTGTCTGACATCATTTAAGAGTTCACAAGTTTTAAAAATTAAACTTAAACACTTTTTCCATTAATTCGTCTACGAAAAATGCTATTAATATTTACCCACTTTTTAATTTGTTCATTTAATTTCTTCGGTTAAACATTAAGACTTGTGTTGCCAACATAATGACATCGAGTAGGTACACTAGGGTGGGTTTTTTGGTATATTTTTAAAAAAGCCATTTTCGAGGTAAATTTGAAGAAAAATGTGCCGCCGGAAAATTATTTTTTAAGTAACTTCAACTATCCACTGGCTTATAAAGTTGCATTCTTAAAATTAAATAAAAATAAAATTTTCCGTGTTCGACAAATTCACATGGCTTTGGTTTACACAATCTGAACACTTTGTACACGAATACAATTAAATTCGGGGAAAAGTGAAATCGGGATGGATTTTGGTATGTGTCCTATTCATAGACCGATGAGACCTGACCCAATTTGACCCAATCCAGAAGAATATTTGTATCGTGGTATATTCAAATATAACGAGTGTGCAAATTTGAGAAAATAGGTGAAAATACATGGTTTCTAGGGCGGAAAAAGTCCAGCTGGGAGGGAAATTTGAAATTAAATTTAAAATGTGTGGTTTCTATAACGAAAAAAGTAAAATCGGGAGCGAAATTTGTATGCCAGCTATATATAAATCTAAACCGATATGATTCACTTTCACAATATATGTTTCTACTTGAAATATACGGCGATGTACCAAATTTGAAAAAGATCTGTTAAAATATGTGGTTTCTAGAGCGAAAAATGTCAAATCGGGAGCGAAATTCGTATGGGAGTTATATATAAATCGGAACCGATCTGACCCATTTTCACAATAGTTGTTTCTAGTTAAAAAATAAGTTGTTTTGCTAATTTTAAAGAAAATCTGTTAAAATATGTGGTATGTAGAGTGAAAAGAGTCAAATCGGGAGTGAAATTCGTATGGTGGCTATATCTAAATTTGAAAAACTTCGTTGTGCAAAGTTTCATTTGGTTCGCACCACAATTGCGACCTGTACTTTGATTACAAGAATAGATGGACAAACAGACGGACGGGCATTGCTAAATCGACTCAAAAAGTGATTCTAAGTCGATTGGTATAATAAACGATGGGTCTATCTCGTTTCATTTCGGGTGTTACAAACATATGCACAAGGACAAAATACTCCAGTGGAGCATATAATAGTGGAGGGTATAAAAATGTTGTACGTTAATGTCTGAGAGAATTCTTATTGTCAGATCTATATTGTGGAATTTGATGAGGATAATTTTTGTGGAAGATCTTAACCGTCTAGCGCCTCTCCTTATGGGTCAAAAGGACATTTAAGGATTACAATGTTCTACGAATAAACAATTTGCAGGAAAATTTCACTAAAGTTGTAAATAAATCTCTACGCGTTTAATAACAAAATTACATGCCTACTTAAACCAAAAAAATATTAGGTTTAATATTCGTCCATGTTTTTTGGATGTTCCTTTTCGACAAAAAATGTGGTTATTCAATTTTTATGGCTAAAATGATTTGTATGTATGACATTTTCGTTTTATATTTTTTTCGCCATGTATCCAACTGATCCACCTTGATGTATCTGGATTTCTTGAACTATTCTGTCAGCAATCATATGCCAAAAAAATACTCTCTGTATGTTAAAGAGCTAAGCGGGTTTTTCTAAATTTTTACAGATAATGTTTATCCAAATTCACTATTATTTTAGCCATGTTTAAAAAGTTTTCTAGATTTAGTGTATATCGTGTTATTAAATTTTATCATATCGCCGTTTATAATATTTTGCTCCCCAAGATATTATAAGAGAGAGCGCCCAAAATATTTCGGCTTCATTAGTTACCATAAGTGAGCTACCCAGTCTTTTTTTACAATTTATAGATGTTATTATAGATTTATTTAATATTTGTTATTCGTTTGTATTTCAAAGGCATCGCTGAAAAGGTACTTTAAAATCCAACCAATTGCGAAATACAAGGATTTGAATATACAATAGTCAGTTAGATTTTAAATTTTATTTAATATATTAACATTTTTTCCTACGAAGTACATAAAAAAACTTCTTAAAGAAGATAATTTCATGAGATTTTCTGAAAAATCGGAGTAATATGAATATTGTCCTATCAATTAGCCAGATTGTCGTACAGATTTTCCAAAGAAACAGACCACGCCCAGCATAGTGTTATACCTAAACGTTATATTTTTAAACATCAGTATCAGAATTTCGACAAATGGAAGTTTGCATCACTTAAAATTACTGCTTTTTTTAAATTTCAGCCAAATTTCTGGCGAAGTCAGTTTTTAACGGCTTTTCCAAGGCTTATTCTATTTGAGTAGTGTTGATTATAAATTTTGAAAAAGTGTAAAAAGGTGCTCTCCCTATTGTACATCCACCATTCCCACAGACATGACTGGCAGGCGAAGCAGCAACGACTACAAAAGCCAATGTAGTACATAATCTATAATCAGAGTTGTTCAAGTTATATCTCTTCAGTAAAGTAACTTTTGAAAGTCCACTTAACTTGCAATCACTACTCATTCATACACACACACCCACACGCACAAAGTAAGAAAGAGGAGGTTGGCGTTCACAGCTAACCATACACTTTAATGCTGCCTCAAGATGTAGAAACAGCAGCAAAACGGTCAAAACGGTCGTGTGTGTGTGCCTTGGCTGCATGAGGTATTATGAAAGGCTCACATATTTGCACATTAGGTCGAATCGACCTACAGTCCTTCTAATGGCTGCCATGATAGAGTACCTTACCACTCAGACACCCTGGTTAGTACCATCTATTTTTATCAGCAACAGTATTACCTCAATAATGCAAGGGCATTTAAGAGTAAAAGAACGTGTGACATTTGTAATACATTAGTCCTTCTATGCTGAATTTAAACAGTAGATTCCTATCATGGGAACACATTATCGGCAACACAAAATTCTAAAATTATCACAACTTATCAGAACTTATCAACGTTACTTAGCAATTTTATACGAATTTTTACCAGTGTACAAAATAATACGTCCTTATGTAAATATTTCCACCACTACGCCATCTATACATGTTACGTACTCGTCTAGGCAGTGGAGTGTGTCCTGTACCCATGGTGCTAGTACTTATCTAAAAGCTCTGCACCGACACATGTACACACATGGTGGCATTCACAAACGTACATTTGTAGACACATATCAGATTCGTACTCAGGTAATGCCAGCAATAATGTTTACATAAAATCTGGAGCAACTTAACAAGTTATTACCGTTAAATCACACAATATCTTTGAGCGAAACGGAAATGAGCATCCGACTTGCACAGCAACATGGAAGTGACAGTGATACGCCGATGCGCGATGTAAGTGACTATGTAACTTCGATGAATACTAGTGTAGTTGTCATACTTTCTGTAGAGTTGTGTTATTGCATTTGCATTTTCATAAAATAAAATAACTTTATCAAATAGAGTAATGAAGAATTGAGGATGAATATAACAAATGCGAGGGGAAAATGAAAAGTTTGCCTGTATTTGTATTTGAGATAATTCCTATTGTTCTATGAATTCCGAACACTTTTGTACTGCTGAAGCGTATTTTCGTGGTAATTTATGAATTTAATTTAAGTTTACTAGAGATCGAAGGAAGTATTAAATATTATTATGGTTAATAATAAATATGTTACCCATCAAAACAAAAAAAACTGAAAATCGGGCAAAAATATTTAATGATGTTCAAACTATAAGTCCAACATCTACATCTATTGATATAGAGCCCGATTTTTGCAATGTTTTTCGAAAACCGTGATTTCAAAAAACTCGGTTGGCTATCTTTTTATAAAAAAACGGTCGGACCGGGTTTTTCGGGGTTTTCTTAATTTGCGGTCCCTAATAAAAAACGTTCCATGATGCATATGATAATATAAAAAGTGTATATAAACAAATTAACACCGAAACAGAGACTTTTTTGAAATATGAACCAGTAAGGAAAGGCTAAAGTCGGGCGGGGCCGACTCTATGATACACTCCACTTTCAATCCGAATACAATTCAATTCGGTGAAAAAGTGAAAACGGGAAGGTTTTTTGTATCCTGTAAATGTATGTGTTTGAGAAAATATGTTAAAACGGAAAGGACATTTGTATGAGGATATATTGAAAACTGGAACGAAATAAGTGAAATATAAAATGTATAGTTTGGCCAAAATCGGTTAAACTTATGGGAGCAACATTTGTATTTGTGCTATATTTAAATCTGAACCGATCTTACCCACTTTCACCATTGTTTAGTTAGATTATAAGATGTTGTGCGAAATTTAAAGAAAATCGAGCACAATATGTGGCTTTTAAAGCGGCAAAAGTCAAATCGGGAGCGACATTTGTATGGGGGCTATATCTAAATCTGAACCGATCTTACCCAATTTCTGCATAGTGTTTCTAGTTGGATTATAAGATGTTGTCCCAAATTTATAGAAAATCGATTAGAATATGTGGTATTTAAAGCGGAAAAGGTCAAATCGGGAGCGACATTTATATGGGGGCTATATCTAAATCTGAACCGATCTTGCCCAATTTTTGCATAGGTGTTTCTAGTAAGATTATAAGATGTTGTGCCAAATTTAAAGAAAATCGAGTACAATATGTGGTTTCTACAGAGGAAAATGTCAAATCGGGAACGACATTTGTATGGGAGCTATATATAAATCTGAACCGATTTGACCTATTTTCACCATAGATGTTCTTAGTTTAAATATAAGATGTTTTGCCAAATCTGAAGACAATCTGATACAATATGTGATTTCTAGAGCGGAAAAAGTCAGCGAAATTTGTATGGGAGCTATATATAAATCTGAACCGATCTGACCGATATTCACCATGGGTGTTTATAGTGGAAATATAAGATGTTTTACCAAATCTGAAGACAATCTGATACATTATGTGGTTTCTAGAGCGGAAAAAGTCAAATCGGGAGCGAAATTTGTATGGGAGCTATATATAAATCTGAACCGATCTGACCGATATTCACCATGGGTGTTTCTAGTGGAAATATAAGATTTTTTACCAAATCTGAAGACAATCTGATACATTATGTGGTTTCTAGAGCGGAAAAAGTCAAATCGGGATCGAAATTTGTATGGGAGCTATATATAAATCTGAACCGATCTAACACATTTTTACCACAGGTGTTTCTAGTTACAATATAAGATGTTTTGCCAATTTTAAAGAAAATCTGTTGTAATATGTGCTATCTAGAGTGAAAAGAGTCAAATCGGGAGTGAAATTCGTATGGGGGCTATATCTAAATCTGAACCGATTTTCTTCAAATTAAATAGCGTTCGTCCTTATCCCGAAAAACGTCGTTGTGCAAAGTTTCATTTGGTTCTGTCTACAATTGCGACCTGTATCGTTATTACAAGAATAGATGGACGGACGGACAGACAGACATACAGACAGACGGACATTGCTAAATCGACTCAGAAAGTGATTCTAAGACGATCGGTATAATTAACAATGGGTCTATCTCGTTTCCTTTTGGGTGTTACAAACAAATGCACAAAGACATAATACTCTCGTGGAGTGTATAAAAACCGGTTGAGACCGACATAAAAAACCCGTGTTTATCAGTTTTCTAAAAACCGCGATTTTAAAAACCCACGACGCACAGAGGGTTGAAATCGCCAAAAATGGAGATTAATTCGGGATGCCTTCGGGTCAGGTAATGTTTATATTTTTTCAACATTTATACCATAATCAGTAAAAGAAAACATAATTTGAGTACAATTTAGTGGAAAAAGTGGTTTTCCTGGAAAATAAATAAATAATCCGTCCGTGTATATATTCTTGTTATCGAAGTACAAGTCGCAATTATTATACAATCCCAACTGAACTTGGAACAACTAATTTTTCGCATCAATAACTGACACTATTAAATTTGAAGCAAATCAGTTCAGATTTAGATATATCTTCCATACAAATGTCAACTAGAAACATTTATGGTGAAAGTGGGTCACATCGGTTTAGATTTAGGTATAGCTCCCATACAAATGTCTTTCCAGACTTGACTTTTCCCCTCTAGTAACAAAATTATTTACCCAATTTTGTTCGCATTTGGCACATAACGTTATATTGCACCTACAAACAGCTGTAGTTAAATTTGGTGACATCGGTTCATTGTTTGATAAAGCCCCCATACAAATGTCCCACCAGATTTGGTGACATTTGCTCATACAGGACAATGTTTCGATTGTGTCCGACATTAAACTGTCACAGATATTTTAATACATTTTGAATTGGTGGTAGTAAATTACTTTAAATGGGATAGAAGATGCAGGGTATCATATAGCCGGCATCACCCGACTGTAGTCTTTCCGTACTTGTTATACCCTACACCACTTCGTTTTTATGTAGGGATGTTTATAGAATTAAGATTTATTGTGCAACTTGGAATCTCATTCTGCTTCTGTGAATGCTTTTCATTAGAAATAATTGTTTCATTTAAGTATTAAGTGTTAAAAAGACTTATTAAATAAAAGTCTTAGACAATAAAACTTAATGTATAAGCACCCATAAAGAGTGACTATTTTCACAATTTATTTAATAAAATAAATTGGCGCAAAAACGCGCAACATGTAATTGCGGAATATTGAAGCTAACACATTGTAATTTAATTAGAAATACACCATCTGGCGATATGTTACAGAATTCACATTAAAAACCCCACATATATTTTGAAAATACCTTAAATTTAGACATATTTTCAATAATTTTTTAAAAATATTTCTTAAATACTTTCGTTAAATCGTTTTTTTGTAAAATCATCAAAAATAAGTATATGATGTTGTGATTATCTTGGACTGCATTTTATTATAAAGATATACAACAGAAACTGAAGGAGTTATCTAAAAATGGGAATTATGATTTTTTCAAATTTTATTCTTTTATTACCTAATGCAATCCTTGCTATTAATTAGTAGAAAACTTTCATTTGAGGTAGCGTAACAGTATTCTGTCATCTCTAATTATCAGTAAATTTTTTGTTTCATGAATACCTCCAGCAATTTTGGGTCTTAGGCTAGGTGGTTAAAATTGAATTTCAGTATTCAATGAAAATTTGAGGTTAAATGGAAATGAAGAATTTGAAACTACGTGATAAAATACCAAAAAAGACCTGTGTCTTTTAATTTTTATTAATTTTGTAATAGATAGCCGAATATCTCAATGTTGACGTAAAGAAAAAACAAATCAAATTAATAAATTTTCGGGAAATTTTTCACTTTTGCGGCTACCTAAACGGTGTTGATAATCATTCCAAGGAAGTTCATATGTTCTAGAAAGCTGTTTATTGAGATCTTGAGGTACATTTTTGTAGTTGACTGTTTCCTTGAATTTTGAACGGTTTGTTACCTATGGACCTGAACAGGGGAACAAGGTTAACAATTTTTTTTTAATTTTTTGACCTTGAAGAGGATTTTTTATTTTATATGTTCACAACTTTCTTTATGACAAGGGCTACAACTTTGCCTCAGAGAGTAAATCAAAATTCCAAACCGTTTGCAAGATATGATCGCTTTTTTGCAAAAATGCTCCAAATCTTTGGGGCCCATAAAAAAGTGCATGACTTTGGTCAAAACTGGGAGACACGGATCTGTTTTTGGTCTTTTATCACGAAGTGGTGTCAGTATATGATTATATTTTTTCGTATTGCACTGTGTAATTATATGATCTGAACATGAATTTATTTGTTTGTGTGAAATTTCGCGAAACTATTATGTTAGGGGACAACGCTCACGGTCCCCGTCATCGCCTTGACGATAGTATGGCTGCCGTAATCGAGTGTGCGAGTCAGTTCTGGAACATCGGCTCGCCATCGATCTCAAAAACTCAAAGTTTAATTTCAAATGGTGGCTCTTAAGGCAAAGGCCTTTCTAGAGATAGAGCCAGAAAGCGTCACCAAGGTCTTCGATAATTGGGTTGATAGTATAGGCTACTGAGAAGTCGTAGCAGACACATGAATTAATACACAAACACTCCCATAAATAATGCGCTTTCGAATACACCAAATACTGGCCGAAAATATTTTTTGTTATTTCACTTGTCACAAACCTTGAAACATTTAACGCAGTCCACATAAAGTATATATATTCTGTATCTAAAATTCTAAGACGATTTAGCCAAGTCCGTCTGTTAAAGGCACGCTATTTTCCGAACGAAATCTGCTAAGAAGTTTAAATTTTCCATAAATGTGTCTAATGGTTGTAGATTGGTTGGGATTGAAAGTGGGAGAAATAGGCCAAGAGGGAAAAATGTGCCTTTTAAGGACTAAAAATACCCATATTATTTAGATTATTTAAGTTTTTTTAAATTTGTTTTATATGACTTGAAATTTTTTGTAGAGAAAAGAAAGACATTTTTTAAAGAAATTTTTCGAAATGTTTACTTTTAGGTGTAAATTGGGGCTTTAGGTGATAAAAGATGGTACCAACCAGACTGCTACAGTTAGAATATTGAAATTCAATGTGTACATTGTTCTGACTGAAAATAAATGTCTTTAGATATTCGTACCTTTAGGATCAATATGGTATAAAATTGGTACCAACCAATCTAGAATCATGAAATTCAGCGCTTACACTCGTCTCAATGTATAAAGATGATTTTTCCAAATTCTTACTTTTAGGGTCAAAATGGAGAAAATGGAAAAAAGAATAAAACTGGGACCAAGGAAACGGCTGGAGCCAGAATCATGGAATTAAGTGTGTACATTCCACTGTGAACATAATGGATTTTCAATATTAGTACTTTTCGTATGAGAAAGGTACAGATATTTGATCAGTAGCTGGACAAAATTTATCTAAAACAGTGCACATAAGTATGCCTTTGATCACAATTTACCTAATATGGTATAAAGTCAACAGCCTCTAATTTGCCTGTAATACTGTGAAATGTACTCTGTAGTGGAGGGTATATAAGATTCGGTCCAACCCAACTTAACGCCTTTTTACTTGTTTTAATGAACAAGTTTCACATTTCAAATAAAAGTTTTGCTGAACATTACCGAAATTGAACTGGGATATTGTCCTGGCTCAAGACCATTTTGCTTCTATATTTAATAGAATGTAAATTTATTTACAAATGGCATGGTGACATTTATTACTTGGCTGCATACTCGCAGCGACTTTTCAACATCAAACCCGGCCTCTATAAGGAGATGATTCTCACAAACGAACGAGAAGCACAACTTACTTGCCGAATTTGCGTTTAAAAAATCGCACCAAGTAATAAAGCACACATGCCACCTTACAAGCATCTCATTGGGTTGCATATGTAAGTATGTACCGAAATTGTAAAATTTTCTGTTTTAATAAAATGTAATCATTGTGCTAGTACAATAGTGAATTATTCTCTATCTGTTCTTCGCTCCATCCGTTCTACCACTTGAGGCGTACTACTTACTAACTTACTATTGCAGCTTTTTGAGTGCCTCGAATTCACATGCCCTGGAAATTTTCGTTTCCTGCCATGTCCTTGATTTAAGCGAACAAATTGAAAGGGGGTAAAAATAAATTCTGGACTTAAAATGAAAACAGAATTTAAGCTTTATTAACAAGAAGAAGCGATTTTGATCTCTTGTAATATTATTTGATGTTTCCTCGAGTGAGTAGAGTAGAGGAGCAGGAACAGCGCAGCAGCAGATTATTTTTCCTTTTTTCGTATCTTATGAATTTCCACTGCCAGATTCAAGGATAGAAAATAATAAAAGCCCGAATGTGTGAGTTTGTGTGGAGGAGTAAAAAAACAACAACAACAAATGTGTATTTGTATAAAGATAAAATGAAAGATTTATTGATTGGATTTGAAGATTGAGTTTGATGTGGTTTATTGAGAAATTTTCGAACAGACAGACATACATACACACACAGACGCTTACATACATGTGTATGTTATCTTGAATTTAATTTTGTTTAAATGTAATTTGAACAGGAAATATCTGTTGTTGTGGTTACGATAAACTATGCTAAGTATATTAAGTCAACGGAGGATACATTTACCACAAGTCATCGAGCATGGACCAATCACGGCTAATTTAAGAGAAGTCAGCTGTGACTAAATATTACTCTTTTTAGTAACTTAAATTTTCTTTAAATAATATATTTAATTAATTGAAAATAATTTAAATAATACCTAGAAAAACAAGTTTAAATTAAATTTGCTTTAAACACTTCCGATAGTGTCTAAACTAAAAAAGTGTATGTTCGTGTGTGAAAAGACTATACCTAGAAAAAATTGCTTCCTTTCCGGGTACACTCAATGCGAAACCAGATTTCGTTTGCAGTAGCAGCAAATGATAAATGATGTGAAATCAACCAAACCACAATAACCGCAACCGTAACTAGTGGTCGAAAAATAAAGGAAACCATCTATAAACGACAACTGATTGGATTGGATGGCTGATGACTGCTTTTTCGTTCAAATCCACTCACTCAGCCACTTTCAATACAGCCATACAATGACATTTAGAAATAGACTACCCACCGAAGAATGAAGCAGTAGACGTATACAGTACAGTACAGTGGCTCAGTAATGATTATGAAAAGAGAGATTTCAGCGATACCAATATAAATGGTTGGTAAATATTTTTGTTTTGTTTATGGAATGCTATTTCGAATTAATAAATTTAATATAGAGATTTTAGACTACATTTGCTACTTTTTAACTATCTATTTCGATCAGCACCTATAAATGTTCAAACTGTCCCGCAGTAGACCCTAGAGGGGAGAAGTGTAAGACTAACCTCAATTAATTTTGCCTCCTCAACATTGTCCCTAAACATACCTCCACTTCTCCGCTCTAGGGTCTACTGCGGGGCAGTTTTGGGCCTTTCTTTCATAAAAAAATATGAAAAATAGGCAAATGTATGGGAGGGAAGAAGTGCATGACTGACCTCAATTAATTTTGCCTCCTCAACATTGTCCCTAAACATACCTCCACTTCTCCCCTCTAGGGTCTACTGCGGGGCAGTTTTGGGCCCTTCTTTCATAAAAAAATATGAAAAATTGGCAAATATATGGGGGCCGTCTTAAGGGTTGCAGATGGTGGATAGGTGTGTTCTGAAAAAATATAGGGGATGGGTCTTACATTTGACCCCACTAGCGGTCTCCTGGGGCCAGTAAAAGCGGTGGGGACAAAATTTATAAAAAATATTGGAGCTTCCTTAACGAGTGGGGATAGAGGGAAAATTAATGGGGGTCGGTCTTACATTTAACCCCTCTGGGGGCGACTCCGAGGCAGTTTCGGGACTTTTCCTGTATTTTTACCACTTACCTTTAACCCCGATGAGCGCCCACTTACACTCAGCCCACCACCGCCACTTTTTGGCTCTCCTCTTTCAGAATCCATTGTCAGAACCCCGTATGTTTTATTGTGTTGTACTGTGTTATTAATTTAAATATATTATTAAACAGTTATGATCAAAATTTGTAAGACTTTCAAAATATGCACCTAACACTTAAGAATTCAAAAAGGTTATCAGATTTTTGTGGTCTCAATAATTGTAAAAGATATTGGAAAACATTGGAATTGCTAAAAATGTTGTTAGATTTCATTTAACTGCATTGCATTATTAAGTTCGTCGGGGCCGACAGATTAGGGTCTGGCGACATTACATAGAGTACACTACCATATTAGGAAAATTGTGAATAGAATACACATATATGGGTCATTCCACGACAAAGCGGACAGTTATATTTATTCTGTAAATTTTGAGCCTTGGTTGAAAGTGGCCCTATAATAATTACTATGTTTTTTAATTTTTTTTTGAAAACTTCTTCTCTAATCTCCATTGTATGCCTTTCTTGTTCAGCTACTTTGAGTTTATATTTACAAATTCTTATCTTTAATGACATTGGCATTATTTTGAACATCTCATGTCTTGTGATGCGATTTCATGATTTTAGCTACAGCCGTTTGCGCTTGATATCAGTTCCACTTCTTATTCCATTTGGACCCTAAAAGTATGAATTTAAAAAAATCCTACCTCTTATTTTCCGTGTCTACGCAGTCAAACGAGTGCAAATTCTGACCATCATAATTCTAGGTTTAGCCGCTTGATTTGTTCCAAATTCAATACCATTTAGATCCTGAAGGTACGAATATCGAAAGATCTTTTTATTTTTGACGTCTACGCAGTCAGAGCAGAGCGAATTTAATTCTGCAGTCGTTTGATTGGTACGAATTTTATCCCCAATCGCCCCATTTTCCACCTAAAAGTCGTGTCTCATTTTTCCAGTCAGATGAAATTATACACCGAATTTCATGATTTAAACCTCAGCAGTTTGGTTGGTAACATTTTTATCCCTCTTTTCTAATTGTATCCCTTAAAAGTACGAATTTTGAAAATCCTTCTATTTTACGTATCTACACAATACATCCCGCACATTTCAAATTTCATGTTTCTAGCTGTTTGTCGTATCATTGGTATGAGACAAAGGTTATCACTTTTTGTCTCATTTCATCCGCTAATAGTTTTATTTATTTGTTGGTGCTTTACGATTACAAAAGGAGTGCACGCAAACATTTTTAGAAGCAGAAATTTAAAAAAATTGCTTATATAGTCTAAATATTAGGTGTATTTTGAGTCCTTGTTAGGGAATTTTTTGCCTCTGGGCCGATTTCGCCCACTTTCAATCCCAACCGATCCATAAGACACATTTATGGAAAATTTGAAACTCCTAGCTCATTTCCTTCTGTGGCTAGCGTGGTTTCAACAGACAGACAGTCAGGCGGACATGCCTAGATCGTCTTAGAATTTTACCACAACTCAGAGTTACATACTTTATGGAATGACAGAGTGAATATACCCCCATCCATAGGAGGAGGGTAAGAAAATCTATTGCAATGATATATGAATTCGGAAATCTTAGAAAATATGTTGCAGTTATATCTCTTTCAGCCACTGTTCATATGCACATAAATATGTATGTATGTAAATTAGAATGGGTCACGTAAACTACCTCCAGGACAAAATTGAATAAAAACAAGTAAGGAAAGGCTAAAGTCGGCCGGGGCCGACTATATAATACCCTACACCACTCCCTGCGTATGTACCTCGCTTTGATTACTAAACCCAGGTATTTCATGGGAGCAATTTTATGTAGTTCATACAAATTATATAAATTATATTCATATAATTTATATGCTATAAATTCATCTTTAGTCAAATTTAACGAATATGGTAAATAATATGGTAATTGATCCAATTGTCCGACAGACAAATACAAATTATACAGTAGTATACCAAAGTCATACCAAAGTATAGACATATGGGCATCACCCAAACAATTCTCATTGCAATTCAATTCGGTAAAAAATTTAAATCGGGAAGGATTTTTGCATCCTGTAAATGTATGTGTTTGACAAAAAATGTTAAATCGGAAAGGACATTTGTATAAGGGTATATTGAAACCAGGAACGATGTGACCCGCTTTCACCATGTCTGTTTATTGGTGAAATATAATATGTAAAGTTTGGCCAAAATCGGTTAAACATTCGGGAGCTACATTTGTATGAGGGCTATATCTAAATCTGAACCGATCTTACTCACTTTCATCATATGTTTTTTAGTTGGATTATAAAATGTTGTGCCAATTTTAAAGAAAATCGGGTACAATATGTGGTTTCTAAAGCGGAAAAAGTGAAATCGAGAGCGACATTTGTATGGGGGCTATATCTAAATCAGAACCGATCTTACCCAATTTTTGCATACGTGTTTCTAGTTCGATTATAAGATGTTCTGCCAAATTTAAAGAAAATCGGGTACAATATGCCGTTTCTACAGCGGAAAATGTCAAATCGGGAGCGACATTTGTATGGGGGCTATATCTGAATCATAACCGATCTTACCCAATTTTTGCATACGTGTTTCTAGCTGGATTATAAGATGTTCTGCCAAATTTAAAGAAAATCGGGTACAATATGCCGTTTCTACAGCGGAAAATGTCAAATCGGGAGCGACATTTGTATGGGGGCTATATCTGAATCTGAACCGATCTTACCCAATTTTTGCATACGTGTTTCTAGGTCGATTATAAGATGTTCTGCAAAATGTAAAGAAAATCGGGTACAATATGACGTTTCTAGAGCGGAAAATGTCAAATCGGGAGCGGCATTTGTATGGGGGCTATATCTGAATCTGAACCGATCTTACCCAATTTTTGCAAACGTGTTTATAGTTCGATTATAAGATGCTCTGCCAAACTTAAAGAAAATCGGGTACAATATGCCGTTTCTACAGCGGAAAATGTCAAATCGGGAGCGACATTTGTATGGGGGCTATATCTAAATCTGAACCGATTTCCTCCAAATTCAATACCAATGGTCCTTGTCCAGAAAAAATAAATTCTGCCAAGTTTCATGACAATCGGACAACAATTGCGACCTGTAGAGTGCGAACAAGCTTAGATGGACAGCAGACGGACGGACGGACAGACAGACATCGTTAAATCGAATCAGCTGGTGATTCTAAGCCGATCGGTATACTTAAAGGTGGGTCTAGCTCGATTATTTCTAGATGTTACAAACATTTGGCGCGAAACTAACTTATAATACCCTAGACCACGAAGTGGTGTAGGGTATAATGATTTTTCACTTAATAACTGTTACTATTTAAAACAATCTGTCTGTTTCTGGACAAAAAACTGTATTTGACCCAAAAAATCTAGAATTGTAAATAAGGGTCGTACATCGAAAATATATTACAATCAGTTGTAATGAATGAGTTGAAGGATGCAACAGAAACTTATGTTCAGAATTAAACTTGGATCAAGTTTTCCTTTTTACAAAGTAAATTTTGTATTTCGTAATTGAATGGAGGAGAACCACTTCTAATTATATACACTTTGGGGATAATTCATCAGTGGACCTTCTGTATAGAGTGCTTGTGTTACCCTGTTTAGAATTTATCCGTTAAATTTTAGACATGCTGTAGGAAAAAACAAGCTTCAGGTGGTTGCATCGCAATGAGACCCAGTTTAATGTTCGTATCTGTCTGTCGATAAAAAAGGGCGACCAAAAGATAACCAGCAGAAGATATATTACGAAAGCCGATCAAAAACAAATGAAATGTCATGCTGTGAATAACAACATTTTTTCCCTATCTCCCTCTATTTGGAAATAAGAGGTCAAATGCCAAAAATCACAGTTGTCCAATATTTCCCAATTTTTATTATCAAAGTCATTTATTTAACTGTGGCAAACATCCTCAGATGTAACGAAGAGCAGGTGCACGCTCACAGAGCTCCGAAGAAGGAGTTGCAAATAAATATTTTTCAACTACAGAAGCTGTTCGGTCACCGTATTAGTTTACATACTGAAAATAATTTATATATACTTTTTCACTACTGAGCCACTGTATTTAAATGTTTCAAATTATGTTTTTCTCTGCTTGCGCTGGTCGCAAGTTCTGTAAAGACAAACTATGGAGTAGTGTTATGTTTGTTGTTGTTGTCTTTGACTGAATTCGTCAAAAACAACCAACAGCAATTATACATGTACATATGTATGTAAAAAGTACATCGAGCTAGATTCACTCAATTTAGCGGTGTTTATCTACGTAAATATATTTGGTATATATATGCATACATGTGTACGTATGTATGCATAATTTTCAATTTCTTTTTGTCTCGCTGTTTGTTTTTGAGTTTTGAAATAATAAAGTATTGTATTTTTGGAGTTGACTGAAGCATCATCGCTGCCTTTTTACTTGATCGAGAGATTGACAGTAACGCTTGCCTTGTGATTTGCACTGTTCAAAGGAATTGATTTGCAGTGTGTGGTTCTTTAGTTCTATTTGAACAAATCCATATAGCTGCCGATTGGGAAAACACTCCTGACCGTACATTTTGGCGACCGTGACAGGACAGTGCAAATTTACATTTTTTTTGTCGAGTTATTGTTAATTGTTTCGCTTCCAGCAAGTTACATTGACATTGCGAAGTATCCATCTACTTTTTGTTTGGCCCATCAAGTACACTCTTATCATCATCATGACGTTGGAAGAATATAAGCAACAACGTGCTACAGCGAAGAAAAATATATCTCGTATTAAAACAATCATCGAAGCCAGTGGAAAAGGTGGAATAAAGGCACTATCTTCCATTGATCTGAAGTGCCGCTTGGGAATACTGGAGTCATATTTTAAGCAAATACTTTCTTTCCAAACTTGCATCAAAAACCTTGACCCTAATGATAATGGCCGTGCAGACATAGAAGAATTATACATCAGTGTTAAATCCCAGATTCAGCAACAGCTTAATGAGGACGTTCACAATACAACCATATCTGAGTCATCTGTGATGTTTACACCTTCCAATAACAATTTGCCCCGACTTAAATTACCCAGCTTTGACGGGAAGTACAGTGAGTACAAAAATTTTATAACGTCGTTCAACCAAATCATCGACCGTGAGCATGCACTATCAAATATAGAAAAATTTAACCATTTGTTAAACTGTCTCCAAGGTCATGCTCTAGATACAGTGAAGGCATTTATGGTTAGCAATGAGAATTACCCCAAGGCTTTAGAACGGCTCAAGGCCCGCTATGATAATAGCACGATGATATTTTTGGAAAACATTACGTCACTTTTTGAGCTACCTGATGTTTCTAAATCAAACTCTGGTCAGTTAAGGAGTCTCGTCGATAATGTATCCGCACTCTTTAGCTCACTTCAATCTTTGGGCTCGCCCACTGGTATTGCAAACGCAATGCTGATCCATATCGTAATGGAAAAAGTTGACGAAGACACTAAAAGAAAATGGAAAGATTCGTTGGATTTTAGTAAACTTCCAACATGGGACGAATGTTCAACCATTCTCGAAAGGCGATGCCAATATTTGGAATCTCTAGATTCCACCCCTGTCTCTAGAAGGTTAGACCAACAGTCCGGAAAGTCAAGGCCTAAACAATCGAAACAGGGTTATTCGTTTACATGCTCCAAACATCCTTGTTCATTCTGCTCTAAGTCGGACCATACAATTTTCCAGTGTCAACGCTTCAAGGACTTGGATGTACCTCAAAGATTTGAAAATGTGAAAAAACTTGGTCTTTGTCTCAATTGCCTCTATAAGGGGCATCAGGTTAGTGGTTGTCCATCGACATATAAGTGTAAAAAATGCACTGGCCCTCATCATACCATGCTACATCGTCAGCAGTCTGCTGCCAGACCATCGTCTCCTGTTCCTAATTCTTCGACATCTAGGGCTGCATTAAACGATTCGTCTGCGTCGGTCCATACACATATGGAAAAAACTTCTCTACAGCAAGTACTGCTTGCTACCGCTACGATTCTGGTTCGAGATAATTCGGGAATTTACAGATTAGGATGTGCTCTTCTGGATTCTTGCTCTCAGCTTAATTTTATCACTGACGAATTTGCTCAACGGCTACATCTCAGCAAATCTAAAAATTCCGTTGAAGTTTCTAGCATTGGAAATTCATGTACAAGAGTGAAACATAGATGTTCTACGACAATTAAGTCACGCATTACTGATTTCGAAGTGCCTCTCTCGTTTTGCATTACACCTAACATATCATATCAACCTGATTCAGAGTTAGACGTTTCGTCGTGGAATTTGCCTCCGAATACACATCTTGCTGATGAAAACTTTTTTAAGTCAAAGAAAATCGACTTACTGATTGGTACAGAAACTTTCTTCGATATTTTGTCTGTGGGTCAAATTAAACTTGGTCCAAATTTACCTAAGTTACAAAAGACTCTTTTCGGGTGGATCGTCACCGGTAAATATAATTCTGCGACCAAGAACAATTTTGGGTCATCGTACATGCTCTCTACTGAAGATGAAATCAACATGAAATTGGAACGGCTGTGGAAAGTCGAGGAAATTGATACTGGCTCTGCAAGAATGACACAGGAACAGTATGAATGCGACAACTTTTTTAAAACTACTGTTACTCGAGAATCTTCAGGTAGGATTGTCGTAAAATTACCTTTTAAAGAACCTTCTGAATCTCTAGGTCTGTCACGCAACACCGCATTGCAACGATTTGCTGCACAAGAAAGACGATTGGCTCGTGATTTAGATCTGAAATCAAAATATGTGGCATTTATGAAGGAGTACGAAGATTGCGGACATATGAGTTTGGTTAGGGAGCCGCTTCTTAAGGGGCCACACTACTATATTCCACATCATTGCGTTCTCAAGCCGAACAGCACTTCAACGAAACTCCGAGTAGTCTTTGATGCTTCTTGCCCATCTTCATCGGAGAAGTCATTAAATGATGTTTTAATGGTTGGCCCTACAATTCAAGAAGAATTATTTTTGCTGCTGCTGCGCTTTCGATTAAATCGTTTCGCCATTACTGCAGACATAGTCAAAATGTATCGACAAGTCCTCGTTAATCCACACGACCGTAAGTATCAATACATTTTATGGAGAAATTCTGAGCAAGATGAAATTCGAACATATCAACTTAATACGGTCACTTACGGAACATCCGCCGCCCCATTTCTCGCTGTTCGGAGTCTGCACTATCTTGCTGATGAATATATGGAAGAATTTGAAATTGGAGCAAGGGCTATCAAATCTTCATTCTATGTAGACGATTTTCTGGGCGGTGCTAACACCCCAGAAGAATTAGCGGAACTTAAATATCAAGTGACTCAGATATTAGAAAAAGGCTGTTTCGAACTTGATAAATGGCACTCAAATCACGAAAACTTTCGCCATGACAAAACGGTCAAAGACTTGAATTTGGACGATTCGTCGATTACGAACGCCCTTGGTATAGCCTGGGATCAACAAAGGGACTTGTTTCTGTTTTCGTTCTCGCCAAGAATGCAAACCTGTGGCAAAATATCAAAAAGAACAATTTTGTCTCTCTCATCGTCGCTATTTGATCCACTAGGACTTCTGGCACCTCTTATCATAAAGGCTAAAATTATTCTGCAAGAGTTGTGGATCCTTAAAATTGGTTGGGACGAGTCTGTCCCACAGAACCTCGATACAGCTTGGGAGTTCTTCGTCAGAGATCTAACATCACTATCATCCCTACACATCCCACGTTACTGTCTCATACACGCGTCAGAATTGAATCAGTTACATGGCTTCTGCGATTCTTCAATTCGTGCATATGGTTGTTGTATCTATGTTAGATTGAGAGATGGGCATGGTAAAATGTGTGCTAGACTCTTTACGGCAAAGTCGCGAGTGGCTCCTACGAAGAGAAAATCGCTACCAAAACTGGAGTTGTGCGGAGCTCTGCTTCTCGCTAGACTATATTCCAAAATAAAAGACCATATAGATATTCCAATTCAAAGTGTGTTCTTATGGACTGACTCACAAATCGTTCTACATTGGCTCAAGCAACATTCGTCAACTCTGTCGGTATTCGTTGGCAACAGAGTATCGGAAATACAGGATATCTCGAGTGACTGCATTTGGCGACATGTTCCCTCACAATTAAATCCGGCTGACATTGTATCGAGAGGCTCATCTGTACAGGATTTAAGGTCTTCAATTTGGTTCGATGGTCCTGATTTTCTCACATTAGATCCTAGTCATTGGCCACAAAATAGGTACATCGAAATCGACCAAGATGAAGTTGAGAGAGAAAAACGAAAAACTACATTGCATGTAGAAGTTGCTGCAAATTACATCATCGACTCAATTAAGAAATATAGTTCTTACCTCAAAATGGTTAGAGTTGTCGCTTGGTTGTTTCGTTTTTATCATAACATTGTTTCTAGAAACAGTAATAATTTTGATTCCGAGTCATTACAGCCTCAGGAATTGGAACACGCTTTATTTGCGATAGTGTGGAACATCCAACAACAACACTTCAAGGATGACATTATGCGGGTCTGTAAGAAGAAAGATCCACAAGGGACTCTTAAATGCCTCAATCCATTTCTGGAATACTCTAACGGCTTTGAAATACTGAAGGTTGGTGGACGGTTAGAATTAGCTGAAATTCCTGAGGGACAAAAGCACCCAATAATTTTGCCAACAAAGCATCATTTTGTTCAATGCTACATTCAACATCTACACATTTCTAATTATCACGCAGGCCCGAAGGCCTTGATAGCTCTGACTCGTATGCGCTTCTGGGTAATCAATCTACGAGCTCTCTGTCGAAAAATCGTAAATTCTTGCCCACAATGTATTCGCTATCGCCCAAAACTGCTCCAACAAATGATGTCTAATTTGCCAGCAGACCGACTCAATCCATCAAGGGTGTTCGCAAGATGTGCTGTTGACTTTTGTGGCCCAGTCAACACCTATGTTCGCATCAGAGGAAAGGTACCATATAAAACCTACATCGCTGTCTTCGTTTGCCTCGCTACGAAAGCCGTCCACATTGAAGTTGTCTCCGACTTGTCAACGGATGCATTCGTCGCGGCTCTCAAAAGGATGATTGGAAGAAGAGGTTTGCCGACAGACATATTCTGCGACAATGGCACCAACTTTGTGGGAGCTAACAGTAAGCTCAAGGAGTTGAAATCATTTCTCTTTGATACCAAAAATCAAACACATATTGTTAGTTTTTGTTCCAACGAATTTATTAATTTCCACTTTATTCCTCCCAGGGCACCACACTTTGGTGGCTTATGGGAAGCCGCCGTTAAATCTGCCAAAGGTCATCTCAATCGGACACTCGCAAATACCAGGCTAACCTATGAAGAACTTGCCACGGCCCTAGTCGAAATAGAAGCTATTTTGAATTCAAGGCCTATTTCACCGCTATCATCTGACCCGAGCGATTTCGAAGCAATTACTCCAGGCCACTTTATAACAGGCAGTGCCTTACGCTCTCTTCCTGAAAGAGACGTATCAACAAAGGAAATAAACAATCTGCAATACTGGGCTCAGATAAGTGCTGTGAAACAACGCTTCTGGAAAAGGTGGTCTCATGACTACATAAACGAGCTTCAAGTTGCTGTTGGTGCATTGGTTCTAGTTCATGAGGACAATATTCCTCCCCAAAAATGGCTCATGGGAAGAATTGTGAACATAATTCCTGGTCGAGATGGACGTGTAAGAGTGGCTGATGTGAAAACTACAAAAGGAATTATACGTCGACCTATCCAAAAACTAGCTCTTCTTTTGTATTGAAAGTGTCCTTTCAATGGGGCCGGTATGTTCGGTCACCGTATTAGTTTACATACTGAAAATAATTTATATATACTTTTTCACTACTGAGCCACTGTATTTAAATGTTTCAAATTATGTTTTTCTCTGCTTGCGCTGGTCGCAAGTTCTGTAAAGACAAACTATGGAGTAGTGTTATGTTTGTTGTTGTTGTCTTTGACTGAATTCGTCAAAAACAACCAACAGCAATTATACATGTACATATGTATGTAAAAAGTACATCGAGCTAGATTCACTCAATTTAGCGGTGTTTATCTACGTAAATATATTTGGTATATATATGCATACATGTGTACGTATGTATGCATAATTTTCAATTTCTTTTTGTCTCGCTGTTTGTTTTTGAGTTTTGAAATAATAAAGTATTGTATTTTTGGAGTTGACTGAAGCATCATCGCTGCCTTTTTACTTGATCGAGAGATTGACAGTAACGCTTGCCTTGTGATTTGCACTGTTCAAAGGAATTGATTTGCAGTGTGTGGTTCTTTAGTTCTATTTGAACAAATCCATATAGCTGCCGATTGGGAAAACACTCCTGACCGTACAGAAGCGCAATAAGAACCCAAAGCACGAGATATACATTTATTTTCTAAAGAAATTTACATAATTTGTTGATTAACAGAAACAGTCGCAAATATATACAGACACTACGCACACTTTGAAAAAAGTTATAATTTAAGCAAATATGTTACATATTTTTACAATTTGATTGCTATAAGCTGTAATTTGTTTTGTTCTTGCCGCAGGATATAAAAATTGCCATGAAATACACATAGACACACACCCACATGCATGTACGTGTATATACGTCGTACAGAGTTTTAGCACTATCTGCAAGTGAAGAGGTGTGTACGAGTATGTGTGTGTGCTTTACCACCTCAGCTGTCTTTTTGTAGACAAATATAAATTGAACAACGCAGACGCTCACACTCATATACATTAGGGTAGGCGTTCGATTTCAACTTTGGAAAATATTGTAAAAAATTCAATTTCAGATGATCGGACCGATTAGCAAAATTTTAAACATTAGGCTGGGGATTTGATTCCAATTTCGTTATTTACTTACCCCATCTAATGTTGTGTGGGCAGTCAGAATAAGTTCATATTAATTATTACTTTACTATGCAAAGGGCCATCCTAACATACACATATAGACGATTACGCATGTGTGTGTTCTCTAGTACATATATTTGGTTTGTGGCTTGATAATAAATAAATTAGTTTCTTTCTTAGTGTTGTGTACAAGCAGATAGAGATATTCACACAAAACCATTTCATAGGAAGCCAAATACCTCTTAAATTTTTAGAGCTAATGAGTCAAAACTTTTTCAATGGATTCTCTGGCTTTCGCTACAATCTACATATAATAAATTAAATTTCAAAAACATCAGTATCGTTTCCCGGAAATCATTTCAATTCGATGTGGAATTTCTCAGAAGTCTTTGTACATATTTGGGATGTATACACATACATATATGTATGTTCCATTTGGTATCTTTGACTGTTCCACTAACATTTATACTGCTACTCTGTTTGGTGTCTTTGTTTTTTATTCGATCGGGTTTTTGCTCTTCTTTTGTGTTTCTTTTTTCGTGCATTCTTGTGGCGTCAAAGAACCTTAACGAAGATAAATAGTTGGACTTTTCGTTGCCAAATTTAGTGGAAAATTGAAAAAATCTTTTTAATGTGTGTATTTTTCTAATGTTAAGATTTTCCACTGTCTTTTCTGTGGGCCATTTTTCAACACACATTGGAAAAAAATTTTTGGCAATGCCACACAATTTAATACTTTCAAAGAGTTCAAGATTTATACACATTCGTAATAAATTTATTATACACATATTTCATTTTATGAAATTGCCTTTCAATAAGGAATTTCACATCAGAAATTTCCACTCTGTGGGAAAACTGTAAAAGTGGAAAAATAGACAGAAGAAGAACAACAACATCGATGTTCTGTCATATATGTCATAGTGTTATTGTTGTTCGGGATGTAAGTATTTTTCGTAGGAAAATGTATGTGTATGTCTGATGTTGAAAAATGTTATATATACTTTCATCCCATGGTTGGTTTCGCTGGAATCAAACACTGGCATGTGCCAAATGTTGGACCGATCGCATAGCTATAAAGTGTGATTCAAACGCCCTACAAAATTCTACAGCATCGATTTTAGACAGCTTTGCAAATGTGATAATAAAATCATTCACGGTTGCGTCGCTTCTTTCTTACCTAAGACAAATTAGAGCAAAATAAATAATTACACAATGCAACGAAAAACAACTAAAAATGTCGGGCGCGACCGACTATATTATACCCTACACCACTCCCTGCATCTATATCATAGTAAACTAAGTCATTTTAGTATCGATGGACGATTTTATGTATTCCATATAAATTAAATAATGACATCTTTAGTCGAATTGACCGAAGATTGCAAAATTAAGGAAAAACGTTTGCATTATTTTATGTGGTGGGTCTCATACACAGTAGGTGTTTCTGAGTAAGTGTTTTTAACCATTTCTCAGGTTTTTACAATGTCTGGAATATATCAATTAAGTTCCAAGCATTCTTAGTTAAATTAAGAACAATTGTGTTCCATATATAATTCAAAGCATACTTCTTGAATGTCCATGAAGTCATCTTCATGATCCGAATCATAGCTGATAACCCACTTATACAATATTTTCTAACATGCAGTGTTGGAGAATTCGCAGATAAACTATTACCACATTTCATCATGACGAAGTTTTCATAAGTCTTTTCTTTTGACCAGATGTTGATTTTCTCAAAAATGATATATTATTGATGTTTCACTTCCATTATAATAAAAGGAATGTGGTTATAGTCTTCGACATCCCCAATTAAGATCCCATAAAGGAAAGTCTGGATGTAATCCTCATATCAGTGTTTACAGATGGATCTAAAATGGATGTGGGCACCGGGGCAGGTGTACATTAGGGCGTACCTCAAAAAAAAAGTTCGCCGTACACCTTCGAATATGAAGTATTATTGAAAGGTAGTTTCAAAAAAAAAATTTTTATTTTTTTATGCCGAACGTAGGGGTCGCGCTTTTACATTTTTCTATATAACTTGTATTTATAAACGGATTTTAAAGTGTGATACATCGATGTTTTTGTCTCGACGAGGCCGATTTTTTTGTCTTTGAAGTCATTGAGCTCAAGCACCCCCTTCTGGTACTTACCCATCATTTCTCAGTTGCTACTACCCTAATGTACCACTCTAATAATCGAAAATTAAAGCTCGCATAAAATCATGAATCATGTTTGAGCTCAATGACTTCAAAGACAAAAAAATCGGACAAAAACATCGATGTATCACACTTTAAAATCCGTTTATAAATGCAGAAGTTATATAGAAAAATGTAAAAGCGCGACCCCTACGTTCGGCATAAAAAAATAAAAAAAATTTTTTTGAAACTACCTTTCAATAATACTTCATATTCGAAGGTGTACGGCGAACTTTTTTTTTTTACTTGTAACCTGGTACGCTCTAGTGTACATAGACTAAATAGAGAACTTATACATTAGGATATCTTATATGATCAAAGACTAGTGTAAAAGTAGGCTTGTTCGCAACGAAAGGCCGTCTTCAGTATTATAGCGAAAAAAAAACGAACGACAACAAAAAACCAGTTTACCCGGTTTTCCGAAAACCGCGATTTCTAAAAAACCGACGGTCGGTCTGAGATGAAAACCCCGGTTGGTCTGGTTTTCGTGTTTGATCACTCTAATAGCCAGCTTACAAATTAAAAAACAATGGGTATTTGAAAATCTTTCTATGGATAAATTTAAATTTTTCTTTTTTTATATTTAGAAAATAAAAATATATTTTTTTCTTGTTCTTAACGAAGAACCAAGGCGTATTTGTTGAATGGAACAAATTATTAATTAATTATTAACAAATTTTTTCCAATTCGAACACCAACCAACAATTCTCGTGCTAAAAAATGTCTCAATATATTTTACATAACATAAGTTTTGATTGATTGAGGTAACTCTAACTAATTTTGTAAAAGTAATAATATTCATCGTTTTCATTATTTTTCAAAAAACAAAATTAACATAATATCATGCAATATCAAACACGTTCACCAAAATTCATCTATATTATTTGGTAAACAGTTCCGACACATGTACCATATTTTTCCATTTTGCAGTTGAACACGCTAAACTTTTCTGCTAAAAAATTAACTCATTCATAATGCATCTTTGTGCTCACAGACACCACTGCCTTTATGTTGCTAAAAGCCAACAACTTAATTCCGTTTAACAACGTTTTTTTTAATCCTTCTCTGCGGACTTAACTTTTGACACCAGGACTTGAACAAAACGTATGAGATTAAGCAGATGTGAACTAAACATATGATGGCTTCATACATTTTATATTATTTTTACTACCCTTACATAGAAGGAAAAATAACAAGCATGGAACCTTTGTCATGCATTTTATGCAATTAAACAGAACAGCTAAAAGTATTATTTTAGCAGATCACGAAAAAAAGACCGCAAAATTTCATGGCGTTCACTGTCATTCAAAGTGCTAAACACCACATTTGTGGAGTTAGTTGTTTCTTTTTTAATTTCTCCAAAAAATGGATTTACGACCAGTGTGTAATGGGGTCTTTGAACGTCAGTGCGTATGATTAATTTGCATACAACAAATTATAATAAATCATACGTGGAGTGGTCAAAAAAGGAAAACAATAAAAATACGTAAACACAACTACGAAATATATTTGGTTTTAGTAGAGTATTAAGGAAAAAAGAAGTGACAATGTGAAATGCCGCAAACATATATGAATGAAATACACTACAATTAACCATTCTCAACATCTCTTTAGTTAGTTATGTCGCATTAAACGGAATAATGGTGTTGTCAACAACAACAAAAATCATATTTTGTCAAATATAAATATTTTTATGAACACAAATAATAGATGCATCTTTTCATAAAATTCTTATTTCTGTCCAAAGTACCTACAATATCATAAATACATATAAGCACCGCAAATCCGATTTTTTCAAAGTTTCACCTAAAAAAGTTCTCAGCGTCATTGGAAACTGTTGTCATTTATACCAAAATATAGGTAACATCAGCCATTACGTATAAGGCTAACAGGGACTACATACAGTCTGGTCGACTGATCTTTAAGTGACGTTAAAGAGAAAACTTTAAAACTAATATTTGTATAAGTTACTTTTTCTAGTCATACATACAAATGTCGCTTCCGACTTCACATTTTTCGCTCTAGAAGTCACATATTTTAACCGATTTACTTCAAATTTGGCACAATATCATATATTCTGACATCTGTGGCAAGCGTGGGTAAAATCGTTTCAGATTTAGATATAGCCCTCATATAAATTTCCATCCCTATTTTACTTTTTCCTCTCCGGAGTCCACAGCTTTGCTGTGAAAGTGTGTCGGTTCGGTTTTATTCAAATTTGGCAGAATATTTTATGTTTGTTTCTTTATCGTCCGGCTTTTTAGGTAAAGAGGGAGCATTATATCCCTACCTACGTACAGTGTCTATAGAAACATCTCTCCCAAATGATTCATTCAACACTGTAGCTTCTTTATGTGTACTTGGAATGCCTTAAAATGCTCGCTTTTCTCTACTATTAAGCAGTGAAGAAGGCCATCCTCATGATTTTTTTTCAATTATTTTTTTTAGACAGGTCTATAACATTCCCTCTTATTTATAATTTTAACAGTTTCGGAGTAAGAGTTTCTCATTGCCATAAGCAAATGATTCATTTGTTGATTAGATTTGTGAACAGTACCGTATTTTTCAAAAGGTATATTAAAAATGTCTCCGAAAATAAATGTAATACCTTTTCTTGCCCATAGGTGTCATGATTTGTACCGAGCTAAAATATATATAATAGAGTGGCTTCTTTTGTGAGGAAGACAAAAATGTTGTTGATGTTCCCGACTAAAATGAAAGATTGGTTTGTTTTATGCGTTCTCCCAAAATATTTCGCTTTTATCATTGGCCGTTCGTGAGCTGGACGCATTCAAAATAACCTCTATAAATCAGGGTTTTCTTGAATAAAATTCACGGTGAGAATGTTATTTAGAAAAAAAACAGCTAGAAATTAAAATCTGCCCCGAGCCTTATCAAACTATATTAACAACTTGCAATATGACCCAATATAAAGGACAGATTTATACTATTTTAGTGCAATTTTTGATGCATTTTTTATAAAAACCGCAATAACATCCACACTTTTAGTTCGATTTATGTTTTTAGGGGCTCGTTGGAGAGGTATTGATAACCAATTGCAATTTTTAGAATTTTCTAACTCATTAAGGGCCGCAAATTTTTTTCTTACTGTTAATACTCTGTGGGTTAAATGTGAAGTAAAAACTGAAATATGGGGTTATTTGCATCGTAAACACATTCTAGTCTTATATAAAGCTAATTTTTGGAAAGAAATTCAACCATTTCAAATTTTCCCCCTTAAAAATTAAAACATGAAAAATCTACATAAAATTTGTGAAGGGGAAAATTGAAATGGTTGTTAATGTTAAATTAACATAGATAGACGCATGAAATTAAAAGTATATTTAGCAGATGTTCTTCTCTTTCATTTGATACCCATTGCCATTGTATGACGCCCAAAAGTACGAAACTAAATTATTGAAACATTTACATCCTTTGAAAATTAAAAGTCCTGTAAAAACGACAAACGACCACGAAATAAAAAACTGAGTATGAGTTTTCCTATTAGTGACCTATAGTTTCTCTTCTAAATAATCTCGTTCTAGTGAGGGAAATCATGTCGCACGTTTTTATTGTAACATCTTATGTGAAGTTTTTCAGATGTTTTTTTTTATTAGCTTTTTGAAGGCTAGAATGTGTTTACGATGCAAATAACCCCACATTTCTGTTTTTACATCACATTTAACCCACTGAGAACCATCAGTAAGAAAAAATTATCGGTCCTTAATGGGTTAGGAAGTTCTAAAAATTGGAATTGGTGATCAATGCCTCTTCAAATATCCAACAAAAACACAAATCGAACAAAAAATATGGAAGTTATTGCGGTTTTTATATAAAATGCAACAAATTCTTTTGAGAGGGGTGCCATGAATTTTGCTGATAACTGCAAATTATTCTTCGCCTACAGAAATAAAATTTAAAATTAAATATTATGGTGTGTGATTACTGCCGTGAGTTTGTTTTACTCTTCTAGGCTTTGTAGTAATAAATTGTGCTTCTACTTAAGTCTAATCATTATAGAAACTTTCTAAACGTTTTCATATCAGCTTGATTTCAATGTTATGCAGGAGACTCTATTTGAGTGGTATAACAAAACAATGGCTGTGGTCAATGTTCAACAAAATATATCTTTAAATTGTAAGATCTATACAACCATTGGCCAGCCAGCTAACGAATTTACGTACAAATTGTAAATAAAAAAACATAAAACATAAAGGAAGGGGAATGTTTTCCTCCAAAACTAAATTTTCATGTTTCCTTATAAATAATAAAATGAAATAAACTGAAGAAAACATAGAGGATGGAGGAAAAAAAATCAAAATCACTTCCTGGCAATAGCATCTTCCGTTTGCAAGAAAACTACTGGCACTTTCCGTTAGTGGCATTATGACCTTAAACACAATATAACGAATAAAATGTATATAATTTAATTTCTCCCATTGTTCCATAGCATCGGAGACAGGAACTAAAGTAGCAACTAACCTCATTTGTAGCTGGAGAAATAGCAACAGCAGAAACAACAAGAAGAAAGAATGTTTCCGTTTCTCTTTCACAATCATGACTAGGAGGATTCTACTCCAAAATCCTAAGGGAACTGTACATATAATAAAAACAAAACAAACTCACACACAAACACATATATATTTGCTGAATGTAAATTAAATTTCAAGATTCGGAGGAAAACATTGCGAAATATCGAGCGCACCGTTCTACTGTGATGCTTTATATGTGTGTGTGTGCGTTTTTCTCTATCATGAATGTAACTTAATTTCCTTTTTGGGAAAATTAAATAACACGCGTGTTCAGGTGAATTGAACGAACAAACGAATGAAGCCAGGGCCATGTCCCGTATATCTGCTACAAAACAATTCACTTATCAAACGGTAATGGCGATGCGAAATGAATTCCATTTAAAAATAAAGCAAATTATAATCATTGAAATTTATTATTAGCAACCATGCAGTAAAAGTGAATACTTAGCAGCGACGAATTTCACGAAAGATGCCCAAATTAAATTAACGTGATGTTCTTTTAATCAGAGAATGAGACCTCATACTCATGAAGCTAATGCCTTACAATTCAATACAGTGCGTAGGGCAAGAGCGCAGAACGGCAGGCAAGTTTTTAATTTCTGCACAAATAATTTTAAAATGAGAACTCTACTTTAATTGTATTCCTACAAAAGAAATGTTCTAAACCAAAATATCAAAAGTAACCAAATGCTGGAATCAGAGTCGAGCAATGCTCAGCCCTAATACTGAGTATTGGAAGGACCAAATTGTTCTATTGAGGACATACTCTTGGTGCAGACTTCTTCCTGTACCCAAGTAATGGCTTCGTGTTTCATTCAGTGAATTCTCGATGCTCAAATAAATAAAAATGTGTATTTATTTTGCCCTCGACATTTATTTGCTCCCCTCCCCCATAGTTTTCTTGCAGTAGGCATTATTTTCGTCTGCTCAGTCAATAATTCGTCTGTTATATCAGATTCGAAGGAGGTTTTTGTTTTCACCAAGCATTCAATGGCGCTTTTTGCTGCTGCTCTTATTAAGTATTTGGATATGGTGGCTTCGAGGAAATTGCCTCCAGTCTTATTCAATTTTCTGCGTAATTGCTGAAAGTGAAATGTGGTATTGAACGATTCTGCAATGTTGTTCATTATTAAAATGTGAATGGCGAATTTTCAATCTTAAATCATGTACATGCATACGTAAATACAAATTATGTATAGGGAATATACAACAGCTTAATTAGTTAAATCATTCATTTGGAGTAATTAAAAGAATATGTTTAACACAAATATGTTAAATATTTATATTTCATACGAAATGGAGGATTTTAAGTATTGTATATCCCCACAAGTACATAGATCGGGGTATAGTTGTATCAACTAATCTATCACTGTCATCGTCATGTGTAGTAGAGAACTTTCAGAAGACAAATGAAATGTCAAGAAAGCGATTGGAATAATTTATTAAAGAAGAATATCGCAAGTCACTTAAAAGAATGATTTGCATTTATTGAGAGTCTACGACCGAGCATGCCAGCATGTACCTTAAATTAAAGATATCTATCAGGGCTACAAATGTTGTGAATATCGCTTTCAGGTTGTGGTGTATGAAGGGACGACAAAAAAGTGAATTAAAAATTGATTTTTATCAAAAGCTCATACAAATCAAAAACGATTATTTGGTTATTTATAGATAACTTCATAAAGTCTAATGAATAATGTAATAAATATATGGATAAATGTAAAAGTTGTAACATTTTTTGTGTTAAAAAAACTAATTCATGTTTAAATAGCGTTTGTTCACAAAAATCAATAAAAAACAAATATTTCGATATATTTTCTAATATCTGTCTTCATAATTAATAATACAAGTTATATTAAAAACATCTTTATATAAAAGTTGAATTTATGACACGTCTTATAGAAGTACAAATATTTCAAAAAAACCATGTTTAAATTTGTTCCGGAATACAACGTGTACTACCATCATAAGGGTCTATACTTCGACATCCAATATGTATTCATTTAATGTCTAAGGAAAAGTCTTACCAGGGGTCATTGCCATAAAATTTTTTGTTACACTGTGGAACAGAATGAAACTTTGTCGAAAATAACAACGTTCTGATAGAGGGGGTAAAAAAGGAATATATGTGTAGCGGTATTTTGAAAGATATAAATGGTGGTCATTGTCGAGTGGGGTAAATATTTCCCCATTCTGCACATTCTTATGATGAATCGGCATAGGTTGTTCTCAGTATTATTACTTAAAACACTACCAGTAGTATTTTTGTGGTGCATTTTAACCTTCTAGCTACTCAAAACAGTAAAAACATCCCTAAAATGAGGGTTAAATGGGTCAAAATATTTGCCACAAACTTCTACTATAAGTCCGCGAACACACCAAATTTAAATGCCTGAAATAAGTCAAAACATAAAATTTAAAATTAAATTCATATTTCGTACTTTTTACGAATTGGTGCTAAACGGTCGCACAAAACTGAATTTTAGAAGGTAGGTGTAAAGTACAGAGATCAAATCCGAAATCCGGTTTTTGAAAGTTGCGGTTGTCGGAAAACCCAAGTTTTTAAAATCGGTCTCAATTGAAAGTACTCCATATTTGCTTGTTTCCCGCTTTTGAGGAATTTCTGTTAAACAACTTCCAATAAAATCGATATATGTATATGCAACATTTAGAATAGCAATTTCAGATGTGAATGGGAACGAATTTTTAGTATGGGTCACCTTCGGGGCTATGCAGCCGAAGGTTCGCATCGTGGCTCGGGAAAAAACTTTTTTGTTTTTTTTTTTTTTATTACTTTTATAAATAAACAGTGTTTAATTTTGTATAATTTTAACAATTATAAACAAGTAAGAAGGCGTTAAGTTCGGCCGGGCCGAATCTTATATACCCTCCACCACGGAGTGCATTCCACAGTATTACCAGCAGATTAAAGGAAGTCGACTTTACATAGAAGCACAGTACCATATTACGAAAATTGTGATATTTTTATGGACATTACTATATTTGTTTACTATTTCAAACTATAATGTATACTTATGCGCACTGTTTAAAATCGGCTACTATATAAATAAAATGCTGAAATTGTGAAAGTGAACATGCCTAAATATTAGGCGATTGTCAGTCGCCATTAGAAAGAAGCATTTCCAGATACAGACAAAGTGATAAGAAAAGTATAAATTTTAAAGATATCCCCATTCGCCACATTCTCCACCCAAATGTACAAATTTGGAAAAAAAAACCCTTTTTCGAGTCTTTATAGTCAGAATGTATACACCGAATTTCATGATTTCAACTTCAGCGGTTTGGTAGGTTCCATTTTTATCCCTCTTTTTAATTATATCCTTTAAAAGTACGAATTTCGAAAAATCCCTCTATTTTACGTGTCTATGCAATGCACACCGAATGCGATGTGCACACCGAATTTCATGATTCTAGCTGTTGTCGTATCATTGGTACCATATTTTATCCCTTTTTGTCCCATTTCGCCCGATAAAACTTTTATTTTCTTTGTGGCGCTTCCAAGCTACAAGAGGAATGTCCGCAACAAATTTTAACTGTATGAAAATAAGAAATTGAATTAATAAGCCAAGGCTATCAATATTTGTATACTATATATATAATGGATATAATACTTCAATTCATAAATATAAGGGAGCAATCATAAATACCCAAAATATTGGGGGGTACTTTCAGCTACAGTCGTTTGGTTGGTTATATTTCCATCGTATTTTAATTTCAAAAGTATAAATTTTGAAAATACCTTATCTCTCACGTACGCAGTATAAGACAGCTTCATGATTCTACCATTTTTTGTAGTAAAAGCAACAAAATAAAGTACGAACTTGAAAAAAAAATATTTTACGTGGCTATGCAGTCAGAGGAATGTATACACCGAATTCCATGATTCTATCAGCGCCCATTTTGTTTGTACCATTTTTATCCCCTTTTTCCAATTTTGCCCCCTCAAGAGTACGACTATCTAAAATCTCTTTATTTTACGTATCTACACAATTAGAGGGACGTACTCACTGAATTTCATCATTTTAGCTGTATTCGTTTAGTTGGTACTTTTTTTATCCCCTGTAGCCATTGTATCCATTGAAAGTACGAATTTGGAAAAAACGTTCTATTTTTCGTGTCTACGCAGTCAGAGGAATGTATACTCCGAATTTCATGATTCTAGCTGCTGTCATTTGGTAGTTACTATTTTTATCCCCTTTTTCCATTTGAACCCCAAAAAGTACGAATTTTGGAAAGTTCTTTTATTTTACGTGTCTACGCAATCAGAGGAATGTATATATCGAATTTCATTATTCTAGGTGCAGCGTTAGGTTGGTACTATTTTTATCCCTTTAGCCCCATTTAACCCCTTAAAAGTACGAATTTAGAAAACATACTTTTATATTATGTATC
>CANDYM010000017.1:0-88939 GCA_947397865.1 Polietes domitor
AACACTTGAGCTCAGAAAATCCAGAACTTAACTGTCTTTGGGTTAAATTGCGGATTGGAACTCACGTACTGTATTTTGGATTTGTGTATAGAAGTCCAAACACGGAAAGGGAGGTTTCCCTAAATGGCTTCGATGCACTTTTCGACTCAATTACAAAAATTTTAGAGGATTGTCCTGACAGTGAAATCGTAGTTGCTGGCGATCTCAATGTCCATAATTCCTCTTGGCTTGCCCATTCTGGTCACACAACACCGGAGGGCCAATACGCCGAGCTTTTTGCCGCGCATAATGATTTGACGCAACTAGTGAAAGAGCCGACTCACATTCCGTGTGTCCAAGGGCAAAACCTAAATATTCTTGATCTTTTTCTAACTTCACACCCTGAAAAGTATGAAGTTGATGTTTTAGCACCTCTTGGTAATTCGGATCATTGTATTGTTTCAGCAGCCTTTTCGTATTCCGCTCTTCGTGTCGCTTCGACCCCAGCCCCAAAGCGGACAATTTTTGTTTACGAAAAGGCACGTTGGGCCGAGCTCAACAACTTTTTCCAGCATTTCAATTGGAGGCTTTGCTTTCTAAACGGCGATATAGATGCTGCGGCTGAAATGATAGAAAATATTATCTTAATTGGAATGAAGTCATTTATTCCAACTAAAGTTATTTCGGATAAACCATATAATAAAAGTTGGTTTAACCAGACATGCAAGACTGCTGTCAGATCCAAAGAGGAAGCGTTCAAGAAATGGCGTTTAAATAGAAATGCCACCACTGATCTGCTACGCAAACAGACAAGAACCATGTGTGCCAGGGTACTTAGACGTGAAAAGTTTCTGTACGAACAACGTCTTCGTGCCAAAGTTCTTTCTTCTCCCAGGGGAAGTAAGAGCTTTTGGTCATTTGTTAAAAGAGTAAAGGATAACTCATCATCTATCCCAACTCTTGTTAAAGATGACCAGATATTCACTAATCCGGTTGCCAAAGCTAACCTATTGGCTGAAATGTTTGCAAGGAATTCATCATTGCCGGAAAGCAATCAACCACTCCCCGTGATCGAAAATGTATCTAGTTCCATGCCTCAGATATTTTTTCGAACACGTGGAGTTAAAAGGGTTCTTGCAAATCTTGACGTAAACAAATCCCCGGGCCCGGATGGCATTTCAGCACTTGTCCTATGTAAGTGCTCTTCGACGCTTGCCCGACCCCTTCGTAATCTTTTCAACCTTGCATACCGTGCAGGGGTTTTCAAAGCTTATCGCTTTTGGTGTTGGTAGTGACTTCTCTCGATTTATATCGAGCTTCCTCAGAGATTGCACTATACGTGTTGTTGTAGATGGGTTCTCATCCGATGTGCATAGATTAACCGCAGGAGTGCCACAGGGCTCTGTCCTTTCCCCCTCCCTTTTTCTTATTTTCATCGACGACCTCTTGGATTGGACTTTGAATCCAATATACTCAACGGGGTCGTCGATTTTAATGAACGGTGTAGGTATTGAGCAATCAGATACTCATGATGTTCTAGGCATGAAAATTCAATGCGATGTTCGTTGGACAAAGCATGTATTTGAAGTGTCGAAAGAAGCATTCAAGTGTCTAGGCTTCTTAAACCGGTGTAAGAAATACTTTACTTCCACTGATCTTCTCAATATCTACACTACTTACATCAGACCAAAGATGGAATTCAACTCCCATATATGGTCGGGTGCTCCAGATTCATCACTGGAGCTACTTGACCGTGTCCAGAGGAGGGCGATGGTGTTGATAGGTGACGGTAGGATATCCAATTCTATTGTTTCCCTTGAACATCGTCGTAATGTGGGTTGTGTGTCCTTGTTCTATCGTTACTTTCACGGTGTTTGTTCTTCGGATATTCGTGATCTTATACCGCCCGTGAGAACGTTTGGTAGAGATACGCGATTTTTCAGGAATTTTCACCCATTTGTTATCAATTGGACAACCGACCGTACCACATATTACAGAATGAATTCGTTCTTCGCACGCACTATCCGTATGTGGAATCGACTTCCGGCAGATATCTTCCCAGCTAATTATGATATCCAGAAGTTTAAAACAAAGGTCAACAAACACTACTCCCTCTTTCCTCCTTCCAATACCGTATCTTCCTCCCGCCAACACAGTGCGATGCATTTATAGGAGACATCCCCTGAGTGTTGGTTCAGTGGAAAAAAAAACAACATCAAGAGGTTATGTTAAAGAATAAGTTAATATAATATATCATATACCTTAAGTCCTTTTGCACGATTTATAGCTCTAAGTGGTCTCAGCACACGTAGGACTCTCAATATCTTCACGACTGAAATCGCATTCGAACTAAAAAGGAAAAGAACAGTGTCAATATTATTGACATATTAAAATTAAAAGTACAAGAAATATGTTTATGTCATGTCTTCTAATAATCAGGAAATCAGATATATGTAATTTATAAAGGTTAACGATATATTATTAAATGAGTACAAACGATGTATCGGTTCTGTAGTCAGCAGTTTCGAAGGCTGTGAAAGTAATTTGTATACAAGCTAAGGTAGTTATTTGATAGGAAATATAGATGGTGGATGGCTTCTTGCTGATGACTATAGACTTAACAAAGTCAAAAAAGAAATTACTTTTTTCAATTTTCGAAATCTTCAAATCGCACTAAAAATGTGTTAACTCTTTAAGACCAAAACCTTTACCAAACCCCACAAAATTCGATGCTTACAAAGCAGATCGAGCTAACAAATACCTTAATAAATATGATGTCAATGCTTATGAATAAACTATGCAAGTAAATCTTGTGATAGCTGAATGGAACGCTAATGGCATTCTAAATCATTTAAATGAATTAGAGATTTTCCTAAGGGAAAATTTCATTGACATAATCTTAATATCAGAATCACATTTAACAAGTAAATCTTTCTACAGAATGAAAGGTTATGATATAATCACAGCTAATAACCATAATGATAAAGCTCGTGGTGGTGCTGCTATCATGGTTAAATCTAACATAAAATATGAAATTGCTGAACCCGTAGCGGAGCTCTACCTTCAAGCAGCAGGAATCAAAATTATATGTGATAATAACACTATATCTATTTATTCCGTATACTTTCCTCCGAGATATAATGTTAAGTGCGATAAATTCGAAACCTTTTTCAAAAGTCTTGGTAACAAATTTATTGTAGGTGGCGATTTTAACGCCAAACATCCTTGGTGGGGTTCTCGTCGTCCTAACCCAAAAGGAACTGACCTTCTTCAATGTATTAATAATAATCATTACAATGTTTTGTCAACGGGAAGCCCTACGTATTGGCCAACTAATCCATCCACACTACCTGACTTACTGGATTTTTTTTGTATATGGAGGTGTATCTCAGTCCTATTTAGATATCGTGGCGAGTGATGATCTTAGTTCTGACCACAGCCCTATAATACTAAATTTTAGAACTGTCCACTGCAAGAAATTTCCGCATTCTAAACTTCTTACTGATAAAACTGATGCTGATCTGTTTCGAAATCATATTGACGAAAATTTGGACTTAAATATAAGAATTAATAATGCAAATGACTTAGATCATGCTGTAGAAATATTCACAAAAGTAATTCACGAAGCATGCTTTCGGTCAACTCCACAAGAGGAATACAGAAATTATTCTAGTTTTCAAACATCTGTTGAAATAAGACAACTTATTAGAATAAAAAGACGTCTGCGTAAAATTTGGCATAGGACAAGGCGACCAACTGATAAAACTAATTTCAACAGAGCTGCAAATCAGCTGAAAAATATGATAAAAGAGTTCAAGAATAAATGCATTGGCAATTTCTTAAGTAAATTACGTCCAACCAACAACAATGAACATAATCTTTATAAAGCAACGAAATATCTTAAGCGACCTCAAAGAAGGAATGTTACTATCAGGGATTCCAACGGAGTATGGTGCAGGTCTGATAAAAGTAAATCCGCAGCATTCAAAACTCATCTGGAGAATACATTTACCCCATTTTCCTTCTGCTCTACGGAAGCAGCAAAAGAAATAATAGACTTTTTGGACGTGCCATGTCAGATGTGCTTGCCAATAAAACCTTTCAGAGTTAAAGAAGTGGAAAACGAAGTCAAAAAACTACACACACATTGGTGCAAAGGTTATTAAATGTCTGCCTAAAAAAGGGTTTATCTTTCTAACAATATTATAGAATTCAGCTGTACGGATATCCCATTTCCCTACCCTATGGAAATGTGCAAAAATCACAATGATTTTAAAACCAAGTAAACCTGAGAACAGCATATCCTCATATAGGTCTATAAGTTTGTTACCAGTGTTCTCTAAGCTGCTTGAGAAACTTGTACAGAAAAGACTATCTCCTATATTAGCAATTTAAATATAATACCTGACCATCAATTCGGATTTCGAAACAGCCATGGAACGCCAGAACAATGCCACAGAGTGGTAAATGTGATAAGGGATTGCTTAGAAAAGAAACAGTACTGCTCATCGGTCTTTCTTGACGCCAAACAGGCCTTCGACAAAGTGTGGCATGATGGTCTACTCTTTAAATTGAAACACATGTTACCTACGCCATTCTATCTTTTGTTGAAATCATATTTATCTGAAAGAACTTTTTATGTAAATATCAACAACGAGGACTCAGATATTGGCGATATAAAATCAGGGGTACCACAAGGTAGCGTTCTGGGACCTACTTTATGTACGTTATTCACATCCGACATGCCCACGATCCAAAACGTTACTATAGTGACTTATGCGGATGATACAGCGATATTAGCACCAGATACATATCCTGCAGTAGCTTCAAATGCAGTTCAAAGACAACTTGATCTTACTGATGCATGGTTTAAGAAATGGAACATCAAAGTTAACGCTGACAAATCAGTGCATGTTACATATACGCTAAGGAAAGAAGACTGCCCTCCAGTATTTTTAAATATTCCAATACCATTGTCTAACTGCGTCAAATATCTAGGACTACATATCGATAGACATCTAAATTGGAGAAAACACATAGATCATAAAAGAGAACAACTGAATATAAAAACAATAAAAATGTATTGGCTTCTTGGTCCCAAATCCCAACTAAGTTTGGAGAATAAAGTTCTGATTTATACTATACTGAAACCTGTATGGACATATGGAATTCAGCTGTGGGGAACCGCTAGTACTTCCAATATTGAGATTCTTCAGAGATATCAGTCAAAAACTCTCAGATTAATTAGCAATGCTCCTTGGTTTGTCAATAACAATAACATACACAACGATCTTGGTGTCCCAAAAGTAAGAAGAGAAATTTGTAGATTCAGTACTAACTACCTAAATAGACTAAGTTTCCATCCAAATATATTGGCAATAAATTTACTTGATGACAGCAATGAACTTGGAAGACTAAAAAGACGCCACGTTCTTGACCTTCCCTTTGTATTATAGTTATTAATGTAAATACTGTATTATAAATGTAATATATTTAATAACTGTTAAGTTTAATGGGGCTTAACAGCACTGTCATTGGTTTAAGAAGATATAAAATTTGCTTAATGTTTATATGTAAATAGATTGCAAATAAAGATAAATATAAAAAAAAAATTATCTCTTTTCGTTTCGCCATCAAGTGGGTAACGGTGAATAAGTGCCTCAGGGCACTAAATCTAAATTTTTTTAACTGAAGAAAATTATGAAATAAATTAAAAAAATAATATTATTTCCTGTGGTGGTATTCAAAAAAGCAATTTTTGACTCTGAGCAACATAAATATATTCTACATTTTGAGCAAAATTATTGAGTTTGGGATTTTGTACATAGTTTACACCGTCTTTTACCATTTTTTATTCAACGAACGTCATTCACATTCTTTAAAAATATAATAATAATATAATGTCGTACCTTCGAAGATAAAATTATGCATTGAGATACTCAAGATAAATGTGATGAGGTGTGTGTCAGAGAGCACCGAAGCAACTTTTAACCAAAACAAACTTTACCGTTAGAGACTTTAGTCATAAGTGCCTTGAGGCACTCTTAGGTGTTAGAGGGGTTAAAAAAACATTAAAATAAAAAAATAGTCTACTTTTGGCCGATTTCTGAAATATATCCGATTGCCGGATTTTTAATGTTAATCTTTCAAAATAATAATCCTTGTCTAATTTGGTTTTTTACAGAATTCGAAAATGTCTACTTGAACAAAAGTTATTAAATTTTGACCAATGGATTTCGATTCTGAACCACTGTGCGTCGTTCCATTGTGGAACATAAGGCCATAAGTATGTGGAGCTGACAATTTTACTGTTTGGTTTGTGCTTGCTGAATGTGGTTGGCTTTCGTGGTTAGGGAACCAAACTGATATTAGGGCGAAGCAAGAAATTTAATATCTTTGTTAATTTCAGACTGTGTGCCCCGTGACCAGTTGAGTTATCAGTTAATGTAAAATTACAATAGTAAAAAGAAAAGTATAAGACACTTAGTTAGGTTTTCCATACATTTCGCTTGTTTAATCGGCTACTTTGAAGTACAATGAACGTCAGCCAGTACTCTTGCCATACAGCTTGCCGATCCAATCGTTTCATGTCGCCCTTACTAATTTACTCAGATAGTGACACAAATTTTGTGGGGGCAGCTAAAATGATGCGAATAGATGTTCATCATTATGTTGAATTGTGTCACTTTGATTTTCCGTTCATGATCTTGAGTGGAAAGTCACACCTCCGGACATTTTCTTAATGGGGCTTCCATGCTGGTCCCTGCTGAATTAGATATATCTGATGGCGAGTTTTCTGTTCTGTATTCATTCCACTTGGGAACAACTTTTTAATTATTCTTGCGATTGAAACGCAGTTTTATGTTTGTAATTATAATGTGTTTTATTGGGGGAACCATTGGCGATATTTATATCATGAATCAGATTATTCAGCAATAATCTATGGGTCCCAATATTCAATAATACATGCATGCTTATTTGGTATATTTTACTTACGCTATACTTACATACATACATATGTCTAGTTTTGAAAACGTGGAATGTGAATACAGTCCGTCCGTTCGATTAAGCATAACAACATCAACGGGAAGATAGCAGTTCGATGACTGTCCCAGTTATGCTGTTTAGTCATTATACCAACAACGTTAATGCAGTCGTCGTACTGTTGTGTAATGCGATATTCTTTTATATATGACGTGCATTAATATGGTCGTTGGCGAAATGGAATAACATTAAATATTCTTGTTGGTATGACGGAATATGATTCATGCTACACCTCCACTTTTCAGAAGAATGCTCATATAACTTGAATTGTATGCACATTCTTTTAGGCCATTCACCCCAGTCATTTTTGTCAACCGATATGTAGGATTTTACATATTCGTTGAAAGTTCGGTGGCTTCTCTCAACTGTACCGAGTGTTTGGTGATGATATGCTGTTGAAGTTAGTTTTTCAATTTTGAGGAGTTCACATAGCTCCGTCAATATAGTGTATTTATATTCTGTGCCATGTCCGAAATGAACGTCTTCATCGGACCGTAGGTGGGAATGTAAAGCTCAAATATCGCCTTAGCGACTGTTTTGGCATTCTTGTCACAAATGGGTCAGATCGTCAGATCACATATCAATGTGACTGCATATTCATTGCCTTTTCCTGACTTTGGAAATGGACCTATGGAATCCACGAATAAGGTATCAGATGCTGCTACCGGCGTTGGAGTCAAAGTCATTGGCGTCTTTAAATGTTTTGTAGTCTTGGCTGTCTGACACTTTAAGCATGATTTAATATATTTTGTTACGTCTTTAGTCATATTTTTCCAGAAATAATATCTTCTAAGTTTCTGAATTGTACGTAAAATTCCACAGTGACCACCTGTCATAGGGTCGTCGTGATATATTTTCATAATGTCTTGAATAGTCACTTTGATTTTCCGTTCATGATCTTGAGTGGAAAGTCACACCTCCGGACATTTTCTTAATGGGGCTTCCATGCTGGTCCCTGCTGAATTAGATATATCTGATGGCGAGTTTTCTGTTCTGTATTCATTCCACTTGGGAACAACTTTTTAATTATTCTTGCGATTGAAACGCAGTTTTATGTTTGTAATTATAATGTGTTTTATTGGGGGAACCATTGGCGATATTTATATCATGAATAAGATTATTCATCAATAATCTATGGGTCCCAATATTCAATAATACATGCATGCTTATTTGGTATATTTTACTTACGCTATACTTACATACATACATATGTCTAGTTTTGAAAAGGTGGAATGTGAATACAGTCCGTCCGTTCGATTAAGCATAACAACATCAACGGGAAGATAGCAGTTCGATGACTGTCCCAGTTATGCTGTTTAGTCATTATACCAACAACGTTAATGCAGTCGTCGTACTGTTGTGTAATGCGATATTCTTTTATATATGACGTGCATTAATATGGTCGTTGGCGAAATGGAATTACATTAAATATTCTTGTTGGTATGACGGAATATGATTCATGCTACACCTCCACTTTTCAGAAGAATGCTCATATAACTTGAATTGTATGCACATTCTTTTAGGCCATTCACCCCAGTCATTTTTGTCAACCGATATGTAGGATTTTACATATTCGTTGAAAGTTCGGTGGCTTCTCTCAACTGTACCGAGTGTTTGGTGATGATATGCTGTTGAAGTTAGTTTTTCAATTTTGAGGAGTTCACATAGCTCCGTCAATATAGTGTATTTATATTCTGTGCCATGTCCGAAATGAACGTCTTCATCGGACCGTAGGTGGGAATGTAAAGCTCAAATATCGCCTTAGCGACTGTTTTGGCATTCTTGTCACAAATGGGTCAGATCGTCAGATCACATATCAATGTGACTGCATATTCATTGCCTTTTCCTGACTTTGGAAATGGACCTATGGAATCCACGAATACGGTATCAGATGCTGCTACCGGTGTTGGAGTCAAAGTCATTGGCGTCTTTAAATGTTTTGTAGTCTTGGCTGTCTGACACTTTAAGCATGATTTAATATATTTTGTTACGTCTTTAGTCATATTTTTCCAGAAATAATATCTTCTAAGTTTCTGAATTGTACGTAAAATTCCACAGTGACCACCTGTCATAGGGTCGTCGTGATATATTTTCATAATGTCTTGAATAGTTTCTGCATTCTTTTCATCAATTCGGGTCACCTCATTTAGTAGCGCTACTTTAATTCAAACCAATTTCTTACTGTCCATTTCTTTAAAATCATTAATTGAGACAAATTCAAAAATTGTCTCAGTAGGTACCACTTGTAACTTTTCAATATTATGTTTACAGGCCACCTCTTCGAGCTTTGGGAAAAATTGTCCTAAGTCAATCTTCCCGTTGATAAACAAATCAGTGATGTGTATATATGTTATTATAGATTTTCCTCGTTTAATGTAACATCTCCCGGGGGTAATCTTTAATGTATAATATTTTCTGACGTCAGTGTTATTCAATGGTACATATATACTGGGCTTATTATGTTTACTTTCTTGATAATGCCTATTCAAGTTATTATCTTCTGTTGTACCTTTCTTTCCTCTTGTCATCGACCTTGTCGTGACTTTTAGTACACAGTTTGCCTTTTCATTCATGTCTTTTAAGTCTTCTATAGTAATGCGCGATAAAGCGCCTGCCACATAATTATCCTTTCCCCTAAGATTTTCAACAGTAAAATCATACTCCTCTAGATTCTGGTCAGTTTAGAACTTGGGTTATTCATAGAAAATAAATAGGATAATGGAAAGAACCAGGAAGTGTTTTCCATATATATATGGTCTGAAATGTGCAATGGCCCAATGTATTGCAGTTAATTCTTGTTCAATGGTTGATTTGTTGTTTTCACCTTTTGTGAAAATTTTCGAAGCATATGCTATAGGCAGATGTTCTCCGTTATATTCTTGTGTCAATACGGCTCCACATACGTGCTTACTTGCATCCATCATCCATATATAGGAAAGCCTGTTCCGGTTTCAAACCTCTAAAAGCTATTGTCATCATCCTTTGAAAAGAAGTGGGGGCTATTTTTAGTCCGTAGGGGAGTCTAGTGAATCTGTATGAACCCTTACTGGTCGAAAATGATGTTAGATCCCTAGATTTATCCTCTAAACTAATATGATGGAATCCAGACATTAGATCAAGACAAGAAAAATACTTAGCTCTACCGAGATGATCCAAGATGTCACCTATCATTGGTAGTGGGAATTTGTCCGCCTCTAATTTCTTATTTATTTGTCTATAGTCTATAACAAGTCTCCATCTTTTCTCCTTAGAATTCGGAAGAGATTTCTTCGGTACTAGAAGAATAGGACTATTATATTCAGACTGTGATGGTTCGACTATATCATCATCTATGAGTTTTTTGACCTGCTTTTCGATCTCATCTCTGTGTGTATGTGGGATACGATAGTTCTTAATGTATACCGGTTCATCGTCCTTAACTCTTACCTTTTGCTTGTAAAAATTATTGGTAGTAATTTGCTCTGATTCTAAACCGAAAACATCACTGTACTCGGAACAAAGGTTTTTTAATATTATGCTAAATCTTTGCGGAAAATTTGTCATTAAAATGTCCATTATCTGTGACTTTCTTTGTTCGTTATTATAATTTCGTAATCGTCGATATTTTCACTTAGAATATTCTCTTGTTTTAGTGTAACTGTGCCATTATTAGTGTTAAGAATACGAATATATGCCTGATCAGTTTTTACCAAAGTGCTTGCTATGAAGACACCAGGCCATGGTTTTTGGCGCGGTACCAATACTTCGTGACTAGTGGCTGTTAGTTTTACAAGTCGAATGTCTTCAGGCCTTGCTGGTTTGAATATGGAATATGGAATTATACTTTCTCATGAAATCAATGACAATTATCCCGTCACATGGTATTGGGAAATCTTACATGAGGTATAATGTAATTCTTAAATTTTGCATTAAAAAATGTAGTACCAATCGATCTTATTGTACCCTGTCCTATGCCACTTAGTGATGTTGTTTCATCCGTGTTTACCCAGTGTGATGAAATGAAATGTGTTTTTATCAATGAGATTTCTGCTCCTGTATGTACTAATAATGTTACTGATGTGTTAGAGTGATTTATGTATAGTTTAATGAACAAGCCTAAGATAAGGTTATTATTGTACACATTTCTGTCTACTGACTTGATCTTAGGGGAGCGTCCGGGTTTTCCGAACCTTCATTGTCCGCATTTGTCATCCAGACGTTACTGTTGGGATTGCGATAGTGTCCATTTCGTCCTCGACCGCGATGACCTTCACCGCGACTACCACGGTTATTATAACCTTTATTACCATTCTGGTTGTAATAATTTCCCTTGTTATTATTATAGTAACCATCTATGCCGTGGGGTTTGCCTCCTCCGCTGCGGTTACCGCGTGATCTATGACTGAAATATAATACCGCATTCTGCTGTCCTGTAGCCTCAGTGCAACTACTAACAAATTTGCCAACAGCGTCATTCATGCTACTAAATTGTCCTACCTCCATAATAAGTTTTACCTTATCAATGGCGCAGTTCTTTGTCATCGCCTTGACAGCGACTTGAGTAGCGTATTTGGACGCTAGTTCATATGACAATCCATCGGATATATATGCACTAGAGCGTACCAGGTTACAAGTAAAAAAAAAAGTTCGCCGTACACCTTCGAATATGAAGTATTATTGAAAGGTAGTTTCAAAAAATTTTTTTTATTTTTTTATGCCGAACGTAGGGGTCGCGCTTTTACATTTTTCTATATAACTTCTGCATTTATAAACGGATTTTAAAGTGTGATACATCGATGTTTTTGTCCGATTTTTTTGTCTTTGAAGTCATTGAGCTCAAACATGATTCATGATTTTATGCGAGCTTTAATTTTCGATTATTAGAGTGGTACATTAGGGTAGTAGCAACTGAGAAATGATGGGTAAGTACCAGAAGGGGGTGCTTGAGCTCAATGACTTCAAAGACAAAAAAATCGGCCTCGTCGAGACAAAAACATCGATGTATCACACTTTAAAATCCGTTTATAAATACAAGTTATATAGAAAAATGTAAAAGCGCGACCCCTACGTTCGGCATAAAAAAATAAAAATTTTTTTTTTGAAACTACCTTTCAATAATACTTCATATTCGAAGGTGTACGGCGAACTTTTTTTTTGAGGTACGCCCTAATATGCACCCTCTAAGGATTTTGTAAGTGTCTCCAGCTCAGCGCAGTAGCCATTTGCGGATTTATTATTCTATTTAATATTCATAATTTTAGCTGAAAGTACTTCAACTGATTCACATTTTACCTATCTTTCCAGCCTATCTATTATCTGAAGAATTGTTGACTCAGTGCCAATCAAATTTCTTGCGTTACCCTTGAGCTTCGTCTTTATCAAAGATACCGCGGTTGCCTCATGGGTATCTTTAAGACTGTCCACCAAGGTTAGTGCGTCCAAAAATGACCGTAGATTTCCCGGTTTCCCATCAAAATTTGGAAGCAGTCGGGATGCAGTGGTCAGAAATTCGATGGCCGTTCATTATCTCTTTTCGTTTCGCCATCAGGTGGGGAACGGTGAATAAGTGCCTCAGGGCACTAAATATAAATTTTTTTAATTGAAGAAAATTATGAAATAAATTAAAAAAATAATATTATTTCCTGTGGTGGTATTCAAAAAAGCAATTTTTGACTCTGAGCAACATAAATGTATTCTACATTTTGAGCAAAATTATTGAGTTTGGGATTTTGTACATAGTTTACACCGCCTTTTACCATTTTTTATTCAACGATGTAGGGAAATGATCGATTTTATCATACCGAACGTCATTTTTAACTTTTTTACATTCTTTAAAAATATAATAATAATATAATGTCGTACCTTCGAAGATAAAATTATGCATTGAGATACTCAAGATAAATGTGATGAGGTGTGTGTCAGAGAGCACCGAAGCAACTTTTAACCAAAACAAACTTTACCGTTAGAGACTTTAGTCATAAGTGCCTTGAGGCACTCTTAGGTGTTAGAGGGGTTAAAAAAACATTAAAATAAAAAAATAGTCTAATTTTGGCCGATTTGTGAAATATATCCGATTGCCGGATTTTTAATGTTTATATTTCAAAATAATAATAATAATCCTTGTCTAATTTGGCTTTTTACAGAACTCGAAAATGTCTACTTGAACAAAAGTTATTAAATTTTGACCAATGGATTTCGATTCTGAACCACTGTGCGTCGTTCCATTGTGGAACATAAGGCCATAAATATTTGGAGCTGACAATTTTACTGTTTGTTTTGTGCTTGCTGAATGTGGTTGGCTTTCGTGGTTAGGGAACCAAACTGATATTAGGGCGAAGCAAGAAATTTAATATCTTTGTTAATTTCAGCCTGTGTGCCCCGTGACCAGTTGAGTTAACAGTTAAATTAAAATTACAAAAAGAAAAGTATAAGACACTTAGTTAGGTTTTCCATACATTTCACTTGTTTAATCGGCTACTTTGAAGTACAATGTCAGCCAGTACTCTTGCCATACAGCTTGCCGATCCAATCGTTTCATGCCGCCCTTACAAAGTTTATAGATCGCCTAATTTACTCAGATAATGACACAAATTTTGACATTTTCTTAATGGCGCTTCCATGCTGGTCCCTGCTGAATTAGATATATCTGATGGCGAGTTTTCTGTTCTGTATTCATTCCACTTGGAAACAAGGGCTTCTACAAGGCTATTCCAACTTATTCTATTCGCACCACAATATTTTGATCTCATCTAACAATTTATTTAATTTCTTAAGTTTCTGTGCTATGTACTTTTCAGTTTGCCGGAGCTTTGACTGCCTCGAAAGTTCCATTCTACTACAATTCCCGTAATACTGTCATGATGTCTGCGTAATGTGTGACCTATCCATTGGCTCTTCATTTGGTAGCTGCCACACTTCTGCATTGTTAATTGAGTTTGAACAGAAAATATGACATATAATTCGGAGACACTTATTTACAAAGGCTTGCAGCATCACAGATATACAACATTTTTCATTAACCGTATATCTGCTTCCATAAAACAGTGTAGTGAACTAACTTTTATCTTTTTAATTATTCTTGCGATTGAAACGCAGTTTTATGTTTGTAATTATAATGTGTTTTATTGGGGGAACCATTGGCGATATTTATATCATGAATAAGATTATTCAGCAATAATCTATGGGTCCCTATATTCAATAATACATGCATGCTTATTTGGTATATTTTACTTACGCTATACTTACATACATACATACTAGTTTTGAAAAGGTGGAATGTGAATACAGTCCGTCCGTCTGATTAAGCATAACAACAACAACGGGAAGATAGCAGTTCGATGACTGTCCCAGTTATGCTGTTTAGTCATTGTACCAACAACGTTAATGCAGTCGTCGTACTGTTGTGTAATGCGATATTCTTTTATATATGACGTGCATTAATATGATCGTTGGCGAAATGGAATAACATTAAATATTCTTGTTGGTATTCATGCTACACCTTCACTTTTCAGAAGAATGTTCATATAACTTGAATTGTATGGACATTCTTTTACATTGAAGTTAAAAATGAATCTTAATCTTTACAATTATTTTCTTACAATATTTTTTTAATTATTATCTTATGTTATTCTTGTACACAAATCTTAATTCTATTTTTGTGAACTATTTGTTCCGTATTAGTTTCATTATCAACTATTTTAACATTATTATTCTTAAATATATCTTTAAATATATATAGTCCCTTATATTGTTGTGCTCTCTTATGTGCTACTTCTAATCTAAACTTTGCTTCCTTAGCATAACTGTCTATATTGTATAATGGAGCAATTCTATCTACCTCAGCAAATTGTTGGAACATATTTGGAAGTTTTGAAAGAACTAATTCGTATGGACAATAATCATATGCCGTCGATGGTGTAGTATTATAGCAGTACGTGAAATACTTCGGCCATTCACCCCAGTCATTTTTGTCAACCGATATGTATTCGTTGAAAGTTCGGTGGCTTCTCTCAACTGTACCGAGTGTTTGGTGATGATATGCTGTTGAAGTTAGTTTTTCAATTTTGAGGAGTTCACATAGCTCCGTCAATATAGTGTTTTTATATTCTGTGCCCATATCCGAAATGAACGTCTTCATCGGACCGTAGGTGGGAATGTAATGCTCACATATCGCCTTAGCGACTGTTTTGGCATTCTTGTCACAAATGGGTCAGATCACATATCAATGTGACTGCATATTCATTGCCTTTTCCTGACTTTGGAAATGGACCTATGGTATCCACGAATACGGTATCAGATGCTGCTACCGGTGTTGGAGTCAAAGTCATTGGAGTCTTTAAATGTTTTGTAGTCTTGGCTGTCTGACACTTTAAGCTTGATTTAATATATTTTGTTACGTCTTTAGTCATATTTTTCCAGAAATAATATCTTCTATGTTTCTGAATTGTACGTAAAATTCCACAGTGACCACCTGTCATAGGGTCGTCGTGATATATTTTCATAATGTCTTGAATAGTTTCGGCATTCTTTTCATCAATTCGGGTCACCTCATTTAGTAGCGGTACTTTAATTCAAACCAATTTCTTACTGTCCATTTCTTTAAAATCATTAATTGAGACAAATTCAAAAATTTTCTCACTAGGTACCACTTGTAACTTTTCAATATTATGTTTACAGGCCACCTCTTCGAGCCTTGGGAAAAATTGTCCTAAGTCAATCTTCCCATTGATAAACAAATCATTGATGTGTATATATGTTATTATAGATTTTCCTCGTTTAATGTAACATCTCACGGGGGTAATCTTTAATTTATAATATTTTCTGACGTCAGTGTTATTCAATGGTACATATATACTGGGCTTATTATGTTTACTTTCTTGATAATGCCTATTCATGTTATTATCTTCTGTTGTACCTTTTTTCCTCTTGTCATCGACCTTGTCGTGACTTTTAGTACACAGTTTGCCTTTTCGTTCATGTCTTTTAAGTCTTCTATAGTAATGCGCGATAAAGCGTCTGCCACATAACTGTCCTTTCCCCTAAGATATTCAACAGTAAAATTATACTCCTCTAGATTCTGGTCAGTTTAGAACTTGGGTTATTCATACAAAATTAATAGGAAAGTGGAAAGAACCAGGAAGTGTTTTCCATATATATATGGTCTGAAATGTGCAATGGCCCAATGTATTGCAGTTAATTCTTGTTCAATGGTTGATTTGTTGTTTTCACCTTTTGTGAAAATTTTCGAAGCATATGCTATAGGCAGATGTTCTCCGTTATATTCTTGTGTCAATACGGCTCCACATACGTGCTTACTTGCATCCATCATCCATATATAGGAAAGCCTGTTCCGATTTCAAACCACTAAAAGCTATTGTCATCATCCTTTGAAAATAATTGGGGGCTATTTTTAGTCCGTAGGGGAGTCTAGTGAATCTGTATGAACCCTTACTGGTCGAATATGATGTTAGATCCCTAGATTTATCCTCTAAACTAATTTGATGGAATCCAGACATTAGATCAAGACAAGAAAAATACTTAGCTCTACCGAGCTGGTCCAAGATGTTATCTATCCTTGGTTGTGGGAATTTGTCCGCCACTAATTTCTTATTTATTTGTCTATAGTCTATAACAAGTCTCCATCTTTTCTCCTTAGAATTCGGAAGAGATTTTTTCGGTACTAGAAGAATAGGAATATTATATTCAGACTGTGATGGTTCGACTATATCATCATCTATGAGTTTTTTGACCTGCTTTTCGATCTCATCTCTGTGTGTATGTGGGATACGATAGTTCTTAATGTATACCGGTTCATCGTCCTTAACTCTTAACTTTTGCTTGTAAAAATTATTGGTAGTAATTTGCTCTGATTCTAAACCGAAAATATCACTGTACTCGGTACAAAGGTTTTTTAATATTTTGCTAAATCTTTGCGGAAAATTTGTCATTAAAATGTCCATTATCTGTGACTTTCTTTGTTCGTCATTATAATTTCGTAATATTTTCACTTAGAATATTCTCTTGTTTTAGTGTGTCTGTGCCATTATTAGTGTTAAGAATACGAATATATGCCTGATCAGTTTTTACCAAAGTGGCCATGTTTTTTGGCGCGGTACCAATACTTCGTGACTAGTGGCTGTTAGTTTTACATGTCGAATGACTTCAGACCTTGCTGGTAAAACTAGATCGTTCTTGTATGTACTACTAATGGGTATTTCTATTTGTTGTGGAATATTGTGTGGGCGTAGGATAAGGTAATTCTGATCTTGGTCGAAATCCAATATGGAATTATACTTTCTCATGAAATCAATGACAATTATCCCGTCACATGGTATTGGGAAATCTTCATGAACCACATGGAATACATGAGGTATAATGTAGTTCTTAAATCTTGCAATAAAAAATGTAGTACCAATCGATCTTATTTTACCCTGTCCTATGCCACTTAGTGAGGTTATTTCATCTGTGTTTATCCAGTGTGATGGAATGAAATGTGTTTTTATCAATGAGATTTCTGCTCCTGTATGTACTAATAATGTTACTGATGTGTTAGAGTGATTTATGTATAGTTTAATGAACAAGCCTAAGATAAGGTTATTATTGTACACATTTCTGTCTACTGACTTGATCTTAGGGGAGCGTCCGGGTTTTCCGAACCTTCATTGTCCGAATTTGTCATCCAGACGTTACTGTTGGGATTGCGATAGTGTCCATTTCGTCCTCGACCGCGATGACCTTCACAGCGACTACCACAGTTATTATAACCTCTATTACCATTCTGGTTGTAATAATTTCCCTTGTTATTATTATAGTAACCATCTCTGCCGCGGGGTTTGCCTCCTCCGCTGCGGTTACCGCGTGATCTATGACTGAAATATAATACCGCATTCTGCTGTCCTGTAGCCTCAGTACAACTACTAACAAATTTGCCAACAGCGTCATTCATGCTACTAAATTGTCCTACCTCCATAATAAGTTTTACATTATCAATGGCGCAGTTCTTTGTCATCGCCTTGACAGCGACTTGAGTAGCGTATTTGGACGGTAGTTCATATGACAATCCATCGGATATATATGCACCCTCTAAGGATTTTGTAAGTGTCTCCAGCTCAGCGCAGTAGCCATTTGCAGATTTATTATTCTATTTAATATTCATAATTTTAGCTGAAAGTACTTCAACTGATTCACATTTTACTTATCTTTCCAGCCTATCTATTATCTGAAGAATTGTTGACTCAGTGCCAATCAAATTTCTTGCGTTACCCTTGAGCTTCGTCTTTATCAAAGATACCGCGGTTGCCTCATGGGTATCTTTAAGACTGTCCACCAAGGTTAGTGCGTCCAAAAATGACTGTAGATTTTCCGGTTTCCCATTAAAATTTGGAAGCAGTCGGGATGCAGTGGTCAGAAATTCGATGGTCGTTTGAGCCATAGTTATTTCTTCACCACTGTCTTCAGAATCAAGATTATTTTCTTCTGAGATTGGTGTGAATTTTCCAGTGTTTGCTGACGGTATTAGTATATTAATGTCTATCTTTAGGGAATCTTCAATCGAGTGTGGTACCTTTTGATCTATATGATAATAATTCACTAATTGATCTCTCAGGAGCCAATATAAATCCAAAGTCACTTCCTTATACTCTTGTGTAAATCTAGCCAGGTGTTTGGCTATTATTTCCCTAATATTTTCCAACGAGCTAATTAATATGCCTAAATGTCTTCTAACTGTTTCAATTCGAATGAAAATGTTTTTATTAATGCACTTGTGGGATCTTCTGAATTTTTCTTTTTCCGATTCTAGTACCTTTGCAATCAATTCCCATTCCTTGTTTATATATTCAGATTTGCCCTAAAAAAGAGATATTTTTTAGAATCTTATTGCATATTTTTTAGAATCTAGTGCATTGAATACATTTTTAATGCGAAATTCAATTCTGCAAATACTACGAATAATATTAGACATATTTCTATTTTAAAAAGGTCTAATTCCCTTTCTACAGTTTCGACTGTTCTTTCTCTATTATTATTAAGATACATTAATTGTGTTGTATTAAAAAAATAAAAATAATTATGTATGATATTTAGAAATATATTTTTGTAAAAAAATGTATTTGGTTATTTTTTCATATGTATTAACATTTTGAAAATGTCTGTTTATTTTTTTTTGCTTTTTTTTTGTGTGGAAGTAAAATTCTTATTGTAATATGTAGTATTAAAAATGTTTAGCCAAGAGCGAGTAATCGCCTTCTGGCCTACTAGTGCGGACTTAGCCCACTTTGTTTTTAATATATAGCCAAGAGCGAGTAATCGCCTTCTGGCCTACTAGTGCGGACTTAGCGCACATTGTTCTTAATATATTGATTGATGAGGAATTCTACTCATCAATCCTCTCCCACAACTTGGTGGCTACCTCCCACTTTGGTGGAGGATCCACTTTTACTGTACGGAGGAGTACAGCCTTCTCGCGCCTAAGGCGGTGTACGTATCCTCGTCTTTTTTTCAAACGTACCGCAGGGATCTTCGGGGTTTCCTCTGTCTGTTTTTTCTGCCTTTGACGATACTCCTGTATAGTCGAGGCACTCCTTCAACAATCCCGCCATGGATTTGAACTGCTCGGATAGTTTGGCAGTGTCTTCTTTTATTTTTAGTTTTGCTTTACAAAAGCAAGGGTTGCTGCTTAAAAGCATGCCCTAAAACAAATGTATTGCTTTGTTAATTTAAAGCAGGATCGCCATGAACAAACTTTAATCTTTTTTGTTATTCTTGCGATTGAAACGCCGTTTCATGATTGTAATTACAATGTGTTTTATTGGGGAAACTATTGGCGATATTTATATCATGAATAAGATTATTCAGCAATAATCTATGGTTCCCAATATTCAATAATACATGCATGCTTATTTGGTATATTTTACTAGCATACATATGTCTAGTTTTGAAAAGGTGGAATGTGAATACAGTCCGTCCGGCCGATCAAGCATAACAACAACAACGGGAAGATATCAGTTCGATGACTGTCCCAGTTATGCTGTTTAGTCATTATACCAACAACGTTAATGTAGTCGTCGTAGTGTTGTGTAATACGATATTCTTTTATATATGACGTACATTAATATGATCGTTGGCGAAATGGAATAACAGTAAATATTCTTGTTGGCATGACGGAATATGATCCATGCTACAGTAGACATCACACATGCGTTGAAAATTTAAATAAATTGAAACTACTGGACATGTCTTCTTCCACAAGTTTCTTCTTCAGAGTTTGTAAATTCCTCTCAGCCAATCCGTTCGTCGCTGGATGCCCTGGTGCGATACATTTCTGAAAAAGAGAGTTTAAACAATAATTAGAAAATTCTGCTCTTTTGAAAATTATGGCATTATATGGCACGTCCGGATAGCTATTCTTGGAAAATATGTTCTGAAATATTTCCTTCGATGTCTTTATCGTACGTATAACAAACGTAACGCCTCCCTAATAGTTTCACATCACCTAAGCGAGTGTGATACAGTTCTTGCAAAACTGGTTGATTGGAGACTTTGACACAAATATTTGTTGTCCTCTGAATAAGATGTTATCATCAATTGTATATTCCGAGTCGGATACGTTGTTGTTCCGAAAACTTTGATAGTTCAATGTTTTTGAACAAATTTGGCTTACAGAAGCACTACATAAGAGATGGATCCCATCATCGGAACTCACACAGTCGCTAAAAATACATCTAAGAACACTACATTAAAAATTCCCAAAAAAATGGATGAATGTAATCATTTTGTAAATCAAAAGAAAAGAAATAGACTTGTAAAATCTTTCAAAAATATAACGCTTCAAAACAAGGTATATTACATTAAAATCAGTCAAGGATTTCAGGAGTTACATGCGATTGAATAAACACACCTTTTAGAAAAAATATTTTTTCACTATTTAATCATTTTTTTACTGTTAACTCGTGAAAAAAATCTCTAATTTTTTTCCAAAAATACGTATAGAATATTTTTATGAGAAGAATGAATACACAAACCTTCAAAACAATCGCAGCTATCTAGATCAAAAACCGTACCGCTTGACATGGAATGACTCTTATCCAAATATTCATCGTGGAACCCCTAAGGCATGCCCATACCCATGCCCGTCTGTCTGTTGACAGCACTCTAGGTCGGAAACAAAATGAGTTGCAGATCGGTTGGGAATAAAATTTGGCGAAATCAGCCCAAAAGGATTTCTTCCCTAACAAGGATTAATATTTATTTTTTTAGTTAAGGTCCCAGCAATAAGCATAAAGTATCTAGTTTACAAAGTTTTTTGTGAATTTTTGCGCTATTAAACAAAAAATTAAAAAAAAAAACATTATTATTTTAAATTCTTTGGGTCTATAAAGTCATTACTTCTACATTTATCCGTAGATCTTCTACTAATATGGCACAGTTTTGTTCGTTAAAATGCTAGTTATTTGAATAATTATATAAGTATAAGTATTTTGCATAAATCAAAATATTTTTCTAATTTTTTTGTCGGCTAAAATGACTTTTCAAATAAAATATTATTTTTTTTGGTGGCTGTTACTAAGCCACTGTTTCAACGTGAAATTGAAATTGAAAATTGTAGCCATCATAATTATATTTAATAGTTTATCGGACCTATATTTCCAAAATGAGAGTAAAATATTAATGGTATCTTTGGTGAAAATTTAAACTTTAGTAAAAAAATAGTTTAGACAGCTAAAATACAAACAAAAATGTCAGACAAAGCCCTTCGCCAAAATTTTTGTTACAATGTTTTTCTTTTGCTTTTTTGTTTTCAGTGAGATTTGAAGACTTTCAGGGAAATAACAATGAAATGATTATTGAAATATTGTGTGGAGATTTGGAAAATAGAGTTCGAAAGCCCCACTGAAAATTCGAAACTTAGTGTTGCTTTTAATGACCTAAGCTAGAGATCGTATATAGAAAGCCGGCTAATAACTCGAGCAATTCATCGTATTTCACATCAGCTGGAGATTTGGGCGCTGTTAGGGCTGTTATTACATTGAAGCATTTGACACTACTCGAATTGAGACGCAGTTTTGCGCAGTAGCCTCTGTTTGTCTGGATCTCCTTCATTTGACTGTAATTCTTAAACCGCTGAATGTAATTTTTATACTGCTCCTTATCAGGGTGGAATTGATCAGAGTTAAGTACTGTCACTGTACTTGGCATGTTATTTGAATGAGAAGATCGCACGTTTTGTGTGGTCGATGATCCTGATGCAGCTTTTAAAATTCCATTAAGCATCTTTTGCTGCATTTCCATAAATTTGTTGAACTGAAGTGCATCCATAATGACTAGAAGAAAATAGAAACACGTGCACATGTGCGTAACTTGAATATTTTTTTGTCGATTGTTTTCAGATATATCTTGCACTGTAGATCGGCTTTAAAAATTATGTTTAACCTTTGTCGCCAATCTGTTGTAACCGACGACTGTTAAATCGTAATTCTAATACTTTATTCAAGATATTAATTCAATGATTACATAAAACGGAAATTATATCTTAGCTACGTTTTAGTTACATTGTAATCGATAATAACAATATTAAGATTAATAATAGAGATGATAATACATAATACTCAGAATTTACTGACATCCATTCCATCCTTCATCCATCATTTAGATTCATACTTGGAAATACAAGGTCAGTTTGTATTTTGTTTATTTCTAAAATTAAAGTGAAACATTTATACCAGCTACCTTCTGTAGTGTTCAAACTTCAATATTGCCAAAAAATTGCATGTGTGGCTGCAAATTGAAATGTTTCTAAATTGAAAGACACCGTGATCTGTTTGAAATGAATGGAAATTTTTATCCTAGCATTTAAACAATAATTTCGCATAAAAATAATTAATATTATTCTCATTTTTCGGTAATTTTGGAATTTTTCACCCAAAATTAATTTATTTCATATTTTCGATCGGTCGCGAAACAGTATTTTTTCTTTTATGTGCGATATTTTATCTGTAATTTTTTATCTCATATGTGATAGCAATAGGTATTTTAAATGTATTGATTGTTATTATATATATATATGTTGTACTAAGGCATAGTACGGGGTCAGGAAAACTCAATAATTTTTATGATGTAGTATTATGTATTACCGCCTATGGAACCTAAATATAACGATTATTCCACTATAACCTAAGTAAATCGGTTTCCATAACTCATTTGCTCTAAAACGCATAGTTCCATGTAGGAACCGTATGCAACGGAGTCAAGAATGTTAAAGAATGTTGCCACATTTTTATTGAAATTAAACGCGGTGATTATTTTTATGCGACCGGCTTTGACTTTTTCTTTGAAAGTTAACCACTTTTTACATTCAAACACAACAATAAAATATTGTATTTTCAACTCAGTGGATGTAATTAATTCATTTTGCAGTAATTTATGTCGATAACTTAGGTGTAGTGGAAAAAAATTGTGAAATAATATTATAAATCATTGTTCATACGCGTTAGAGGGGGTAGATGGGATTGTCTCATTTACCTTTCCCTCTTAGAATAATAACACTGTATTTTCTGTAAACGTTATAAATAATATTCCGTGTAGTGTATTTTATTGGCACGTGTGTATGTATGTGTTACAAAGCAAGTGTTGTGTTTTATATGTATTGAACTTATGTTGTGTAATTTAATAATTCATTTGTTGGTTTACGTTACAAGTAATGTTTATTCTTCAGTATGTTGAGTATGGATTGTTCGAAGAACTTTTTACGGTTGCTGTTGACGTGTGTTGATGTTTAATGTTGTTCTTTTAGCGTTAAGTTGACAACTGAAATGGAAATAGATAAAGACACAAGGATGCAACCCAGCATACATTCTGTGTTCGCATGAACAGTCTCCCCCACCTTGATGGATCTGTATAAGAGACAGAAGAAATATAAAAAATTAGTGTCTGAGGGTTTAATATAAATATTTGCGGATAAAATTGGGTAATGTGTGATACTTATCGAGTAGGGTAGATTAAAGATGTATCCGATTATTAATGTTCTGGTGATACTTCCATGTAACGTATCTCTTTAGATTAACTCTCCTCCATGTATTGTACTTATGTTGCCGATCTTTCTTGTGTTATCTTGAAGATATATGTGCTCGATATTTTTTGGGGCAGTGGTGCGCCAAGTGATTTATTTTTTGTACATTTCATGTGGTTTTTTTCATACTGTTCAGTCAAATTTGCCCAAGCTAACTCAAAACCTTCATTCGCAAGAGGCGCATTATTAATTACCTCCTTTGCCTCCCCCAGGTCTTATGCATTAAGTAGAATAACTTATCCACACTACTTAAACGTGTACTGTTGTCATAGATGGCTTGAAAATGTCATCGAAAACATCAATATCGCAGGATGGGACAGTGAAACCACATGTGATAGAAGTGACCGTGCTTGGGTCGGGTGGGTTTTTCTTCTGCTTATCTTCAAGATTATCTATATTTTCTACAAAGTAAATCATTGCACGCCTGTAAAATGTTTTTGCATCTAAAAACTTAAGCTGAATCTTTTTCAAATCTATGGTTTTTCCTTCTTCTGGGTCATCCAGAAGTGCAGATTCGAGTATAGCATCATATTTGCTATTCATTTTCTCCCAGATTTTTTCTAACTCAATTTTGTGAAACTTAATAGCTGACAACGTTTTACATTCTTTCCCTGAAACACTATACTCTTTTTGAAATGCCTCTAATTCATAGACAATCCTTCGATACAAACTGAATTCTAAATGTACTAGTTTCGCCATTGCAAGTACTTGCGTGTATTCAAAACTATTTAAATTTTGTACCGAGTGTATCAATTAATGAAGTTGACTGACCAAATGTTTGTAGGGTTCCTGTTTATTGTTAACCCTCCGTCATGCACATGTATCTGGCCAAACATTTTACGAATTTAACTGTGATTTAAATATATTTCTAATTTAGCTAGGGGTTTGAGTCTCCAGTTACCCTCTATAAATATTGTTAGGTATCGTTTTATGAAAAAACACATTAAAAAGAAGTTTTTTCGTTTGCATTTATAGGTCTGTAATCAATGTTTGATTTGAACTGGGATATTGTCCTGGCTCAAAACCACTTTACATCTATATTTAATAGAATGCAAATTTATTTACAAATGGCATGGTGACATTTATTACTTAGCTGCAGACTACCACGATCATGATTTCGACCATGTCGAAAGTCTTTTCAAGTGGCTTCGCAGCGACTTTTCAACATCAAACCCGGCCTCTATATAAGGAGATGATTCTCACAAACGAACGAGAACTTATGTTGTGTAATTTACTAATTCATTTGTTGGCTTACGTTACAAGTAATGTTTATACTTCAGTATGTTGAGTATGGATTGTTCGAAGAACTTTTTTACGGTTGCTTTTGCCTTGTGTTGATGATTAATGTTGTTCTTTTAGCGTTAAGTTGACAACTGAAATGGTAATGGAGAAAGACACAAGGAGAGAAAGGATGCAACCCAGCATACATTCTGTGTTCGCATGAACAGTCTCCCCCACCTTGATGGATCTGTATAAGAGACAGAAGAAATATAAAAAAATTAGTGTCTGAGGGTTTAATCTAAATATTTGCGGATAAAATTGTGTAATGTGTGATACTTATCGAGTAGGGTAGATTAAAGATGTATCCGATTATTAGTGTTCTGGTGATACTTCCATGTAAAGTGCTGGAACGTATCTGTTTAGATTAACTCTCCTCCATGTATTGTACTTATGTTGCCGATCTTTCTTGTGTTATCTTGAAGAAGCTTTACTCAAATTGGATTGTATATATATATATATATACTAAGACGTCGTTAACGTACATAGTGGGTAGTCAAATTTTGTGCTCGATATTGCAAAAATAATCATTGGACACTGTTTTTGGGTAGTGGTCGCAACATGCCTCTTAATACCAATGTGTAAAATCTTTGGGTAAAAATCACTTCCAATGATGAAATCAATGGACCGTCTCTCATTAAATGTAGGATCATCCAATTGGATATTTTTGATGGAGGCATTTTTCGTATAGGCAGTGATTGGGTAAGAGTTTCGACAATTATTGCTGGGATATTGATACTGAACTCTCGGCGAGTATTTGATATTAGAGTAACTTCACAAAGCCTGTTCGGCCGGGCAGATACAACTCCATTCAAATCTGATACCTCAGCTGATATTGGGGTAGTGGGTAACCGTAACTTATGTACTAAGCTGTCAGCAATAAATGAAAAATCAGAGGCAGGGTTTACAAGTGCCCTAGCTGGAAATAACGAATCATGTACGTCTACGTTTAAGACGGGTGTGGTCGAGTTTGGGTCGAAAAAGTCTGAGCAGTCTTTGGTCTGAAGGAAGAAGGAAGAAGGCTGTTCGGGACTTGGAATATGTGTATCTGGTATGTGCAACAATGTGTGGTGTGGACCACCGCAGCCATGACAAGTAAATGTACTCCTGCAATTGTTAGCTATGTGGGATATTGCTAAGCAATTGTAACAAAAACTGTTATCCGTTACGTATTTTCATCTATCGTTAACAAGCTAGTCCGAAAATGATGGACAGTCACGAAGGACATGGCTGGCTTGGAATAACCTGCAAAATGTTCTATGTGTCGTATATGTGTTGTTCGGAGTGTTGGATTGAGAAAGTTTAGATTGGGGCCGGGAGGTATGGGATCGTTTTCTATAGGATTGATTTGTATTATCAAAAAACTTTGTAGGTATGAAGTTTATTTGCTTAATATCTGCCACTGAATCTAAGTTTTCATAAGTACTGGTTAGGAATGTGTTCAATTCATTCCAAGCAGGTAGCACCGATTGGTCAGAAAGCGTATCTTCAATCTTAGCTAAGATGTCTACCGGTAGTCTGGATGAACATAAATATATAAGATTTGGGTCCCAGTGTTCAGTCTTGATGGCAAGGGTATTAAGGGTATTCACACAATCGTATACTATACGATGTAACCTACAGACAGCTGCACCAGATGAAAGCTCTACTATTGGTAAGTTTAAGAGCATCTTCAGTTGAGCATTCGCTTGCATTCTATTCTTATTTAATACTGGGCAGTCAAATTTGCCCAAGCTAACTCAAAACCTTCATTCGCAAGAGGCGCATTATTAATTACCTCCTTTGCCTCCCCCAGGTCTTCTGCTTTAAGTAGAATAGCTTATCCACACTACTTAAACGTGTACTGTTGTCATAGATGGCTTGAAAAAATCCCTAAAGGATGGCCATGACGAGTAGTCGACATCGAAAACATCCATATCGCAGGATGGGACAGTGAAACCACATGTGATAGAAGTGACAGTGCTTGGGTCGGGTGGGTTTTTCTTCTGCTTATCTTCAAGATTATCTATATTTTCTACAAAGTAAATCATTGCACGCCTGTAAAATGTTTTTGCATCTAAAAACTTAAGCTGAATCTTCTTCAAATCTATGGTTTTTCCTTCTTCTGGGTCATCCAGAAGTGCAGATTCGAGTATAGCTATTCATTTTCTCCCAGATTTTTTCTAACTCAGTTTTGTGACAGCGTTTTACATTCTTTCCCTGAAACACTATACTCTTTTTGAAATGCCTCTAATTCATAGACAATGCTTCGATACAAACTGAATTCTAAATGTACTAGTTTCGCCATTGCAAGTACTTGCGTGTATTTAAAACTATTTAAATTTTGTACCGAGTGTATCAATCAATGAAGTTGACTGACCAAATGTTTGTAGGGTACCTGTTTATTGTTAAACCTCCGTCATGCACATGCATCTGGCCAAACATTTTACGAATTTAACTGTGATTTAAATATATTTTTATAAATAAATATGCAAAATGGTCTTGAGCCAATATCCCAGTTCAAATCAAATATTGATTACATACCAAAAAAATGCAAACGAAAAACTAAAACAAATGAGCGTTGGCACGGCAGAAGTATTGCTGGGTAACTATACCTGCATATACACATACTTACATATGCAACTCAATGAGATGCTTGTAAGATGGCATGTGTACTTTATTACTTGGTGCTATTTTTTAAACGCAAATTTGGCAAGTGAGTTGTTCTTCTCGTTCGTTTGTGAGAATCATCTCCTTATGATGTTGAAAAGCCGCTGCGAAGCCACTTGAAAAGACTTTTGACATGGTGGAAATCATGATCGTGATAGTCTGCAGCCAAGTAATAAATGTCACCATGCCATTTGTAAATAAATTTGCATTCTATTAAATACAGATGCAAAATGGTCTTGAGCCAGTACAATATCCCAGTTCAAATCAAATATTGATTACAGACAAAAAATCAAAAACTAAAAGAAATGAGCGTTGGCATTTATATCATAAGAATCTTATCATTTGTAATATGAATAATAAAATATTAAAAAAAGTAAACATTGTACTTACTTACTCTAAATTTTAATACTGAGTTACTAGAATCCAGTACAGCAATATGATATTTGCAAGTTCCATTTTTATACCTTTAGGTTAAGGCATACTAACATTTATGATTGTTGAGGTGAAAATTGTATACCTACTTTAAGAACAATTTCAGCCAATTCGGATAAAAAAGTTATTAAATGTATAACGTTTTAAACTCACTTCAATAACATTTAAAATCATATCAGTTTCAGGACACCCAGAATGTCAGATTAAAAATATTTTTTTTTTAATTTTCTTCAATAATGTGCGCACAATTTAAATGTTATTTAGTTTTTAAATTCGCAATTTTTTTGTGTTATATAAAGGAGCAATAAAAGATTTGCCACATGGGTAAGAGAAAAATATTGCGGGGAATTCGATCTTCTGTAAACGGAACGCTCAATTTCGGTGAACAAATTGGATTACACATGGGTTCTACAAGAAAGTGTATATTTCAGGTGAGTTTTTAGGTGCATAATAGTATTAACATTATGTGTATTAGTGTGGCCCTTTTAAAAAATATTGCAAATAAGGATATTGGGCATATAGACTACGCACTACTTTCTGATATTCCATGCAATTTTATGAAAAAATACAGTGTTTGTCAGTCCGTCGTCCGATGCACTTGTGTTTCTCTGTCGTCCGTGTTGTGTGCCGTTCAGTTTTGTGTTAAAATAAAAAAAGAAAAAATTACAGAAAATCAAAACAACAAAATAGAACTAATGAAAAAACATGAAAAACAACCAATAACAATAACCGCGCCGCGCCGACCTTAAACAACAAAACAACCAAACAACCCAACAACAACAATAACAATAACAACGCAGCAGCATCCTCAACAGCCGCACATCACTGACCACACATTTTATGTCCGCTACGTAGTGTGTGCGTTGTCCCCTTCCCTTCCCCCCCTTCCCATTCGTGCAGTGCAGTTGACACTCTTCTCTTTCTGTCGTTGTTCGCCCAATGCTTAAGGCATAACACTGAGCATTGGGGGAATACAGCAACGGCAGGGAGAGGAGTTTGTCAACTGTAGCAGCATACTGACTCTGTTTTGTTTTTTCTTGTTTGTCTGTTCTAATGGTGGGTAAGTTTAAAGTACAATTTGCCAATGTACGAGGGCTGAGAGCGAATTTTTTTGCCGTGTACGCTCATGTACAATTCCATCGGCCTGATGTTTTTGCTCTTTGTGAGACCCAGGTGTGTGAGGATTCTGATCCACAGGATTTTCACATTCCTGGGTATCACACCCTATCCCTCTTTATCCCCCACAGAGGTCTTTTGGTATACGTACGTAATGATATAGTGTTTCAGAGCCGGCATAACTTAAACTCTGAAAATCCAGAATTTAACTCCCTTTGGGTTAAATTCAAGATTGGAACACACGTACTACATTTCGGATTTGTGTATAGAAGTCCAAACGCGGAAAGGGAGGTATCCCTAAATGGCTTTGACGCCCTTTCCGATTCAATTACAAAAATTTTAGAGGATTGTCCTGACAGTGAAATTGTGGTTGCTGGCGATTTCAATGTCCATAATTCCTCTTGGCTTGCCCATTCGAGTCACTCAACACCGGAGGGTCAATACGCCGAGCTTTTTGCCGCGCATAATGATTTGACGCAACTAGTGAATGAACCGACTCACATTCCGTGTGTCCAAGGGCAACACTCTAACATTCTTGATCTTTTTTTAACATCACACCCTGAAAAGTATGAAGTTAACGTTCTAGCACCTCTTGGTAATTCGGATCACTGCATTGTTTCAGCATCCTTTTCGTATTCCGCTCTTCGTGTCGCTTCGACCCCAGCCCCAAAGCGGACAATATATATATACGAAAGGCACGTTGGGCCGAGCTCAACAACTTTTTCCAGCATTTCAATTGGAAACTTTGTTTTCTTAATGGTGATATAGATGCTGCGGCTGAAATGATTGAAAATATTATCTTGATTGAAATGAAGTCATTTATTCCAATTAAAGTTATTTCGGATAAACCATCTAACAAAAGTTGGTTTAACCAGACATGCAAGGCTGCTGTCAGATCCAAAGAGGAAGCATTCAGGAAATGGCGTTTAAATAAAAATGCCACAACTGATCTGCTACGCAAGCAGACAAGAACCATGTGTGCCAGGGTACTTAGACGTGAAAAGTTTCTGTACGAACAACGTCTTCGTGCTAAAGTTCTTGCTTCTCCCAGGGGAAGTAAGAGCTTTTGGTCATTTGTGAGAAGAGTAAAGGATAACTCCTCATCTATCCCAACTCTTGTTAAAGATGACCAGATATTCACTAACCCGGTTGACAAAGCTAACCTATTGGCTGAAATGTTTGCAAGGAATTCATCCTTGCCGGAAAGCAATCAACAACTCCCCGTGATCGAAAATGTATCTAGTTCCATGCCTCAGATATTTTTTCGAACACGTGGAGTTAAAAGGGTTCTCGCAAATCTCGACGTAAATAAATCTCCAGGCCCGGATGGCATTTCAGCACTTGTCCTATGTAAGTGCTCTTCGACGCTTGCCCGTCCCCTTCGTAATCTTTTCAACCTTGCATACCGTGCAGGGGTTTTCCCAGCGCGTTGGAAGATTGCGAACATCCAGCCCATCCCTAAAAAAGGTGAGGCTAATAATCCTGCTAACTATCGACCGATCGCGATTTGCTCAGCGCTTTCGAAGGTTATGGAGAGTATGGTTAACCACCATCTTGTGAGGTATTTAGAAACTAATGGCTTACTTAATGATCGACAGTATGGCTTCCGTAGGAATCGATCTACGGGAGACCTGATGACACTGCTATCCGAAAAGTGGAATCGATCTATTCACAAGCTTGGTGAGAGTAAGGTCGTTGCTCTAGATATCTCCAAGGCCTTTGATAGAGTTTGGCACGGCGCACTCATATCAAAGCTTATCGCTTTTGGTGTTGGTAGTGACTTCTCTCGATTTATATCGAGCTTTCTCAGAGATCGCACTATACGTGTTGTTGTAGATGGGTTCTCATCCGACGAGCATAGGTTAACCGCAGGAGTACCACAGGGCTCTGTCCTTTCCCCTCCCTTTTTCTTATTTTCATCGACGACCTCTTGGATCGGACTGTGAATCCAATATACTCATTCGCGGATGACAGCAACCTCTTTCATTCATACTCATTCGATCATAGACCAAGTCGTCAAGAAATTGAGGATAAAAGGCGATTGATGGATGAGTCACTTAGCCAGGATTTGATGGCCATTTCTGAATGGGGTCGTGAGAATAGAGTAGATTTTAATGCACGTAAGACCCAGTGCTCCTTGTTGTCTCACAAACGATTCACTGATCCAACGGTGTCGTCGATTTTAATGAACGGTGTAGATATTGAGCAATCAGATGCTCTCGATGTTCTCGGCATGAAAATACAACGTGATGTTCGATGGACAAAGCATGTATTTGATGTGTCGAAAGATGCCTTCAAATGTTTAGGCTTTCTAAAAAGATGTAAAAAATATTTCACACCCTCTGATCTTCTCAATATCTACACTACCTACATCAGACCAAAGATGGAATACAACTCCCACATATGGTCGGGAGCTCCAGCTTCATCACTGGAGCTACTTGACCGTGTCCAGAGGAGGGCGATGGTGTTGATAGGTGATGGTAGGATATCCAATTCTATTGTCTCCCTTGAACACCGTCGTAATGTTGGTTGTGTGTCATTGTTCTATCGATACTTTCATGGTGTTTGTTCTTCGGAAATTCGTGATCTTATACCGCCCGTGAGAACGTTCGGTAGAGATACGCGACTTTCCAGGAACGCTCACCCATTTGTTGTCGATTGGACAACCGACCGCACTACACATTACAGAATTAATTCGTTCTTCGCCCGTACTATCCGTATGTGGAATCGACTTCCGGCAAATATCTTTCCCTCCAATTACGACATTCAGAGATTCAAAACAGATGTCAACAGACACTACTCCCTCTTTCCTCCTTCCAATACCTTATCTTCCTTCTACAAACGCAATGCACTGCATTTATAGGGGACATCCCCTGAGTGTTGGTTCAGTGAAAAAAAAAAAAAAATATTATTGATCTGCTTGAGATAACTTTTTGAGATAAATTTTTCTCCCGATTTTAATTTTTAACGAATTACGGTTGGTATATGTTCTGAATGCAAACATATTGAAAGTACATAAGAAATTATAATTTTGAGTCGAGGTTTCCAATTTGTGCATATTAGTTTCACTTGATTGAAGGAAAACGACGTTACTGACTCCATTTTTGTGAAATTGTTTTATACAAAAGATCAGATCCAAAATTTTTAAACTGGACAAAAATTCAACATTAACAAATACACAGGTTAAAACACCTACTGTTTTTTGCTCGGATTGATCTAGGAACGAAAAATTTTGCAAATCATCATTAAACAATTCTCACATTATTTCTGTGGGATGATTGGCAATTATTACATAATTCAAAATCATGTATCAAATGTTTATATTATTATGTTACGTTTAAAAGTTGTTGTATATAACGTCGCCTCGTGTTTAACACGAATAATCGTTTTCCTGTCCTACAAACTTTTTTGTAGATTACCTCATAATACTTTCAGTTACTAATCAGTTATTACTGAAATTAGGTTAGTATTATAGGTAATTGAACTGTGCTAAACTTATTTTTCAAATTCGTTACTTATATATGGAAACTGTAAATGTTATAATTGAAAATATCGTTCCATCAAAAGTACTTGAAATTTTTGGTATATAAATTTTCGATGGAGTAGTATTTATTATTTTTTCAACATTTTCAGTTCTCATATGATGATATGTTTTAATGATCAATTCGCTGCAATGTTACAAAATTGAAAAGACTTCAGCTTTGCACAATTTACTGTTTATTCTTTAATGGTTCATTTTGCTGTAAGGATGGGTAGTTTGTATTTGGCGGGGAGACTAGCCACCGGTTCAAAGTAACATTTGGAGCGTTAATACCTCCCTAATTTTTCTCAATGAGCCAATGTTACAAAAGTAACTGATGAATATACAAAAGCATTAACTTGATATCAAAGGGTAAGACTTTCTCCCAACTTTTAATTTCTGCAACTTTTTGGTGAATTTTGTATATCTCTTATAGATAAGTAATAATGTATAATAAGTAATTCGAAGAGAATTCAAATGCTTTGTACCTTCAAGTAGTATATTAAGATACAAGATTAGTATATTAAGCTAAGATTACGAGAAACAACAAATTTGAGAATTAAAAGATGTCGTCTTGAAATAACTAAACTAAACAAAAATAGAACACAATGATTGCTCTGAATTCAATTATCTTCCCTAAGCGATGAAGACTGTATTCAGAATTTTATTTAGGGTTTTCTCTTGGTAACAAATGGGGTTGTAGATCTTGCAAAGCTTGCAGATCTAGCAAAATTTGCTACGATTTGCTACACCACAACATAAAATACAAAGAAATGTTGTTTGGTACGGTTTGTGTCATTTGCAAGACTAAAACCCATAGCATATCTACCCTTGTAGATCTTAAAAAAATCTGCAAGAGTAGAACAACTGTTTGTTCTGTGTGGCTAATTTTCCGTTACCAAAATAAGATTTTTTATTCCATTTTGGCGTATTTTTTACTCTAGAGTTAACAACTTTGCCCGACATTGCGTCTTCTTCTTCTTCAAATTAAATTTGCAATCAACTGCGAAAAAAAGACGTACACTCTTCGTAGCATAATCATAGTAAATTTTGCAAGGGTTTCAGAATATACTACAAGAGTGTGTACCCTAATTCTTTAAAAGAAATCTTAAATCACATTTATTGCGTGAATTAAGAATGCTTCTCTTGTAATTTTGATTGCTATTATTGTCCGTACATAAATATGCAAGTTTAATAAATTTATCTTGTCAACTCGCTCCAATAAAATCTGTAAGGCGCTAGGGTAAAATATTAGGTACGTTTTTGTAGTAAACACAATCATATTTGAACTCAATATGAAGTCATTTGATTTGTTTTCATACATATTTTGTTCATATTATGTCCATACATACTTCGATGACGTTGAATACTCATTTTAGTATACATTGAACTCAAGTTGAGCAACCAAAATACTCGGTTCCAAATTGATGTCCGCGTTTACTTTTGTTAATTTGATGGAAAATGTACCTAATTTGAGTACACAACCATATATTTTTGTAGTAAAATTCAGGAAGTTTAGTGCAAACTTCAAATTAATTCTTATTTCAATGAAAAAATATGAACTTAAATTGAGTATGGGCATACTGGGTGACATATGAAGACCGATTTTACTCAATTTTAGTTCAGTTTGACTATAATTCACTTTTTTAAGTAGATATTTGATTATGTAATATTCTTTCAAAAAAATATTATTGATTACATGCAAAACAGCAGCTGTCCTGAAGTTATCAATAGTTGTAACATTTCACTCCTTGAGAATTGAAACAACCTTATGCACTTTTAAAACATCGGGATAAGTGTTAGTATTTATCATATTGTTAAAAACATTTACCAAAAAACGGGGTGAGAACCCTTTCAATCTTCAAAATCATGCATCAAATGTTTAAATTATTATGTTACGTTTAAAAGTTGTTTTATATAACATCGTCTCGTGTTTAACATGAATAATCGTTTTGCTGTCCTACAAACTTTTTTGTAGATTAGCTCATAATACTTTCAGTTACTAATCAGTTATTACTGAAATTAAGTTAGTATTGTAGGTAATCGAACTGTGCTAAACTTATTTTTCAAATTCATTACTTATATATGGAAACTGTAAATGTTATAATTGGAAATATCGTTCCATCAAAAGTACTTGCAACTTTTTGGTATATTGGTATTTCGATGGAGTAGTATTTATTATTTTTTCAACATTTCCAGTTCTCACATGATGATATGTTTTAATGATCTATTCTTTGCAATGTTACAAAATTGTAAAGACTTCAGCTTTGCACAATTTACTGTTTATTCTTTAAATGGATCATTTTGCTGTAAGGATGGGTAGTTTGTATTTGGCGGGGAGACTAGCCACCGGTTCAAAGTAACATTTGGAGCGTTAATACCTCCCTAATTTTTCTCAATGAGCCAATGTTACAAAAGTAACTGATGAATATACAAAAGCATTAACTTGGTATCAAAGGGTAAGACTTTCTCTCAGCTTTTAATTTATGGAACTTTTTGGTGAATTTTGTATACCTCTTATAGATAAGTGATTGTGTATAATAAGTAATTCGAACAGAATTCAAATGCTTTGTACCGTCAAGTAGTATATTAAGACACATGATTAGTATATTAAGATAAGATTACGAGAAACAACAAATTTGAGAATTAAAAGATGTCGTCTTGAAATAACTAAACTAAACAAAAAATAGAACACAATGATTGCTCTGAATTCAATTATCTCCCCCAAGCGTTGAAGACTGTACCCAGAATTTTATTTAGGGTTTTCTCTTGGTAACAAATGGGGTTGTAGATCTTGCAAAGCTTGCAGATCTAGAAAAGTTTGCTACGATTTGCTACACCACAACATAAAATACGAAGAAATGTTTTTTGGTAGGGTTTGTCTCATTTGCAAGACTAAAACCCATAGCATATCTACCCATGTAGATCTTACAAATTCTGCAAGTGTAGAACAACTGTTTGTTCTGTGTGGCTAATTTACCTTTTAAGCAAAATAAGATTTTTTATTCCATTTTGGCGTATTTTTTACTCTAGAATTAACAACTTTTCCCGACATTGCGTCTTCTTCTTCTTCAAATTAAATTTGCAATCAACTGCGAGAAAAAGACGTTCACTCTTCGTAGCATAATCATAGTAAATTCTGCAAGCGTTTCAGAATATACTACAAGAGTGTGTACCCTAATTCTTTAAAAGAAATCTTAAATCACATTTATTGCGAGAATTAAGAATGCTTATCTTGTAATTTTGATTGCTATTATTGTACATACATAAATATGCAAGTTTAATAAATTTATCTTGTCAATACATCATACATTTACATTTTGTTAATTTGATGGAAAATGTACTTAATTTGAGTACACCTCCATATATTTTTGTACTAAAATTCAGGAAGTTTAGTGCAAAGTTCAAATGAATTCTTATTTCAATGAAAAAATATGAACTTAAATTGAGTATGGGCATACTGGGTGACATATGAAGACCGATTTTACTCAATTTTAGTTCACTTTGACTATAATTCACTTTTTTTAAGTAGATATTTGATTACGTAATAGTCTTTCAAAAAAAATATTATTGATTACAGCAAAACAGCAGCTGTCCTGAAGTTATCAATAGTTGCAACATTTCACTCCTTGGGAATTGAAACAACCTTATGCACTTTTAAAACATCGGGATAAGTGTTGGTATTTATCATATTGTTAAAAACATTTACCAAAAAACGGGGTGAGAACCCTTTCAATCTTCAAAATGGGTAGGGGAGATGTTTTCATATCCTGCACTTTTTTTCCTTAATAACATTTCGAAGTTATGATCTTACTAAAATATACTATTATGATAGTCTTACCTCGTAATGACTTATAGTAATAGTTCGGAAATACATTGAAACCTCTCACTCGCGGACACTCCCTCAAGTAGGCACCTCTCTTAAGTGGACATTAAAAAAAAACAGGTTTTGTATTAAAATTTTCATTAAAATGGGCCAGGACCTACGATAGCTCTAATTGTTGATCGTAAACTTCCCAGATGCGGATAGTTTAATTACCAAAAATGCATCACGTTATACGGCTCTGTTTTTTCTTACTAAATGTTTTCTGAAAAATAGATAAACCAATAGGTAACATATGTGCCACCTTAGCTACGTTAGTAAGCCAAATCGAAGAGGCCTATCTTGGACCATTTTCTCATAGTCGGATTAAAGTGCTTATTAACTAACCGGGGCATTAGGTTTTCGAAGCGATAAAGTTCCGGTTAACAAAAATGGTTTTCTCATTCAAGGGTTAAATTGTTCTTAGATAAATTTGTGAATATGGCAACACCACTGACAATTATCAACTGAAATGAGAATTAAATGACAATGCTGTGCTAAATCAGCTGTTTATTTTTGTGTTGCTTGTTTTGAAGTGGAAAAAATTGAAAATATATCGAAAATTATCCAAAAAGCAACGATTGAAACATGTTTCACAGGAGTAATTATTCTCTTCCGCTAATATTTCGACGTCATTAAAGTTTGTTTTATGTCCCGTCAAGGTACAGTGGGCTGCAAGGGCAGTTTTTTGCTCAATGGTTTTGTCAAGAGATTTGTGTTTGGTTTTGTGTGATGAAAGTCTGGTTTTCAATTTGGTTTTCGTAGTGCCGACATATACCTTCTGGCATATGTCGGACTTGTCACCATTGCATTTTATTTTGTACACGACGTTTGGTTTCTCCTCCTTCTTGATTTTTGATTTTGTCCTACTAAATAGTTGGTTGACGGTCCTGTGTGTTTTATATGCCAACTCAAATTTTTCTTTGTCGTAAATATTAGAATGTTTTAGTCTTTCGGATAGTCCTGGTATGTATGTTGTAGATTTATAAATTTTGCTTGGTCTTTCGTCATTTTTGTTAAGTTTTTCTGTCGTCGTTCGCTTGATTAGATTACTTATTAATTTTTCGGGAAAGTCGTTCATACGCAGTATATTTCTAATTTTGGATTTGTTTGTTTCGTGAAATGGGTCAGATCGTCAGATCACATATCAATGTGACTGCATATTCATTGCCTTTTCCTGACTTTGGAAATGGACCTATGGAATCCACGAATACGGTATCAGATGCTGCTACCGGTGTTGGAGTCAAAGTCATTGGCGTCTTTAAATGTTTTGTAGTCTTGGCTGTCTGACACTTTAAGCATGATTTAATATATTTTGTTACGTCTTTAGTCATATTTTTCCAGAAATAATATCTTTTAAGTTTCTGAATTGTACGTAAAATTCCACAGTGACCACCTGTCATAGGGTCGTCGTGATATATTTTCATAATGTCTTGAATAGTTTCTGTATTCTTTTCATCAATTCGGGTCACCTCATTTAGTAGCGCTACTTTAATTCAAACCAATTTCTTACTGTCCATTTCTTTAAAATCATTAATTGAGACAAATTCAAAAATTTTCTCACTAGGTACCACTTGTAACTTTTCAATATTATGTTTACAGGCCACCTCTTCGAGCCTTGGGAAAAATTGTCCTAAGTCAATCTACCCGTTGATAAACAAATCATTGATGTGTATATATGTTATTATAGATTTTCCTCGTTTAATGTAACATCTCCCGGGGGTAATCTTTAATTTATAATATTTCTGACGTCAGTGTTATTCAATGGTACATATATACTGGGCTTATTATGTTTACTTTCTTGATAATGCCTATTCAAGTTATTATCTTCTGTTGTACCTTTCTTTCCTCTTGTCATCGACCTTGTCATGACTTTTAGTACACAGTTTGCCTTTTCGTTCATGTCTTTTAAGTCTTCTATAGTAATGCGCGATAAAGCATCTGCCACATAATTGTCCTTTCCCCTAAGATATTCAACAGTAAAATCATACTCCTCTAGATTATGGTCAGTTTAGAACTTGGGTTATTCATAGAAAATAAATAGGATAGTGGAAAGAACCAGGAAGTGTTTTCCATATATATATGGTCTGAAATGTGCAATGGCCCAATGTATTGTAGTTAATTCTTGTTCAATGGTTGATTTGTTGTTTTCACCTTTTGTGAAAATTTTCGAAGCATATGCTATAGGCAGATGTTCTCCGTTATATTCTTGTGTCAATACGGCTCCACATACGTGCTTACTTGCATCTATCATCCATATATAGAAAGCCTGTTCCGGTTTCAAACCTCTAAAAGCTATTGTCATCATCCTTTGAAAAGAAGTGGGGGCTATTTTTAGTCCGTAGGGGAGTCTAGTGAATCTGTATGAACCCTTACTGGTCGAAAATGATGTTAGATCCCTAGATTTATTCTCTAAATTAATTTGATGGAATCCAGACATTAGATCAAGACAAGAAAAATACTTAGCTCTACCGAGCTGATCCAAGATGTCATCTATCCTTGGTAGTGGGAATTTGTCCGCCTCTAATTTCTTATTTATTTGTCTATAGTCTATAACAAGTCTCCATCTTTTCTCCTTAGAATTCGGAAGAGATTTCTTCGGTACTAGAAGAATAGGACTATTATATTCAGACTGTGATGGTTCGACTATATCATCATCTATGAGTTTTTTGACCTGCTTTTCGATCTCATCTCTGTGTGTATGTGGGATACGATAGTTCTTAATGTATACCGGTTCATCGTCCTTAACTCTTAACTTTTGCTTGTAAAAATTATTGGTAGTAATTTGCTCTGATTCTAAACCGAAAATATCACTGTACTCTGAACAAAGGTTTTTTAATATTTTGCTAAATCTTTGCGGAAAATTTGTCATTAAAATGTCCATTATCTGTGACTTTCTTTGTTCGTTATTATAATTTCGTAATCGTCGATATTTTCACTTAGAATATTCTCTTGTTTTAGTGTGACTGTGCCATTATTAGTGTTAAGAATACGAATATATGCCTGATCAGTTTTTACCAAAGTGCTTGCTATGAAGACACCAGGCTATGTTTTTTGGCGCGGTACCAATACTTCGTGACTAGTGGCTGTTAGTTTTACATGTCGAATGACTTCAGACCTTGCTGGTAAAACTAGATCGTCCTTGTATGTACTACCAATGGGTATTTATATTTGTTGTGGAATATTGTGTGGGCGTAGGATAAGGTAATTCTGATCTTGGTCGAAATCCAATATGGAATTATACTTTCTCATGAAATCAATGACAATTATCCCGTCACATGGTATTGGGAAATCTTCATGAACCACATGGAATACATGAGGTATAATGTAGTTCTTAAATCTTGCAATAAAAAATGTAGTACCAATCGATCTTATTTTACTCTGTCCTATGCCACTTAGCGACTACCACAGTTATTATAACCTCTATTACCATTCTGGTTGTAATAATTTCCCTTGTTATTATTATAGTAACCATCTCTGCCGCGGGGTTTGCCTCCTCCGCTGCGGTTACCGCGTGATCTATGACTGAAATATAATACCGCATTCTGCTGTCCTGTAGCCTCAGTACAACTACTAACAAATTTGCCAACAGCGTCATTCATGCTACTAAATTGTCCTACCTCCATAATAAGTTTTACATTATCAATGGCGCAGTTCTTTGTCATCGCCTTGACAGCGACTTGAGTAGCGTATTTGGACGGTAGTTCATATGACAATCCATCGGATATATATGCACCCTCTAAGGATTTTGTAAGTGTCTCTAGCTCAGCGCAGTAGCCATTTGCAGATTTATTATTCTATTTAATATTCATAATTTTAGCTGAAAGTACTTCAACTGATTCACATTTTACTTATCTTTCCAGCCTATCTATTATCTGAAGAATTGTTGACTCAGTGCCAATCAAATTTCTTGCGTTACCCTTGAGCTTCGTCTTTATCAAAGATACCGCGGTTGCCTCATGGGTATCTTTAAGACTGTCCACCAAGGTTAGTGCGTCCAAAAATGACTGTAGATTTTCCGGTTTCCCATTAAAATTTGGAAGCAGTCGGGATGCAGTGGTCAGAAATTCGATGGTCGTTTGAGCCATAGTTATTTCTTCACCACTGTCTTCAGAATCAAGATTATTTTCTTCTGAGATTGGTGTGAATTTTCCAGTGTTTGCTGACGGTATTAGTATATTAATGTCTATCTTTAGGGAATCTTCAATCGAGTGTGGTACCTTTTGATCTATATGATAATAATTCACTAATTGATCTCTCAGGAGCCAATATAAATCCAAAGTCACTTCCTTATACTCTTGTGTAAATCTAGCCAGGTTGTTGAAATATGTCTACTTTGCAATTCAAATACCTTGAAATAATTTTTTTATTTTAATTGTAGAAACATTTGTACGTGTGTCGAAATTAATTTCTTTTTTACTTTTGTGAAAATATTTTTATTCATTCCATTTTAAACTTCGTTCAATCAAGTTGTTTTATTTTTCTCTAATAAATGTTTTATTCAATCTGAACACCAACGCATTTTTCCATTACGGGCTTTTGGGTTCACGTTATTTCTGCTGCGTGAATGAATATAATCAACACAATCTAACAAAGGTTATGGGCCCAGAATCCCTAAGTCCAGGAATATTGGAAAATATTGGTGCTTCTGTGGTTTTTTATTGTTTTATCCGTGAATAAAAACAAGGCGACAAAATGGCGAATTCTGGAGCAAATATAGATAAGCTGAATGGAGAAAATTATGGAACGTGGTGCATCCAGGTAAAAAGTTTATTGATTACGCTGGATTTATGGAATACAATTGAAGAAGTGTGCCCTACGGATGATGCTGGAAGAACGGTCTGGCGAAAAAACGATAGGAAGGCTCTTGCCACAATAACCCTTTCGGTGAAATCAAGTGAACTAATCCATATCAATAATGCTACAACGGCAAAAGAAGCCTGGAATGTCCTGAATTCTTTGTATAAGGCAGATTCTGCATCGAGGAAAGTTAAATTATTCAAGAAACTTGTCCGGTTTAAGTTCAGAAACGGTGATAAGTTTTCAGTTCAAATTAATGATTTTTGTTCCACAGTCGATGAACTAAAGGAAATTGGCATTACTTTAAATGGTGATCTATTGACTATATTATTAGTATGCAGTCTTCCGGAAGAAATGGAAGGTTTTGTGATTGCCATTGAAAGTAGAGATAATCTTCCCACATATGAAAGCCTGATATCGAAGATTCTAGAGGAAGAAAATCGGCAAGGTGACAAGATTAATGGTAATGGAGAATCAGTTTTTGCTGCAAATTCAAGAAATTTTAACAGAAAAAACAAGAAGTTTCAAAATAATGACAACAATCAACAGATTGGTAAGAATCGTACCAACAATCGGAATAGCGCTCATTTTGCAAATGTCAAGTGTTATCGTTGCGGAAAAATGGGACACGTTCGATCCCAATTTAAAAGCAGCGACAAGGATAAAAAGGATGCAGATCATGCGTGTTCCCTATTTGAAGACGGAACAAATCTAGGTATGTCATGGATTTTGGATAGTGGAGCCACATCGCATATGTGTCGGAACAAAGAATTTTTCATTACTTTAACGGAATCGAGACAGCAGATTATGTTGGCATCAGGGGAGAGCATATTTGCAGAAGGAATTGGTGAAATTAAATTGCAGACAACGACAACCACCCTTACGCTACGCAATGTATGGTATGTACCGCAACTTCATTCTAACTTTTTATCAATTAATAAAGTCATAAAGAGTGGATATTCTGTAACGTTTGCTGCGAGTAAAGCTACGATGAAAAGTAAGAACAGACAGAATATATTGACGGCCGATTTAAAGGATGAAATTTTTATAGCCAATGCGAAGGTGAAGAATGCTATTCAGATTGTCAATGGAGCTATTGATAAGAATATGGCCAAAAAATGGCATCAGAGATTTGGACATATGAATGTGCAGGATTTGAATAAGTTAACGTCCGAAAATATGGTGAAAGGTTTGAACCTGCGAATTCCGGAAAGCATTGACTGTGTTACTTGTGCACTTTGCAAGATTGCTGCTAGGCCATATAGAAGTTGTTCGGGTGTACAGACGAATAATGTATTGGAATTGGTCCACATTGACATATGCGGCCCAATGGGAGTTAACTCTGTAGGCGGATCATCTTATTTCATAACGATAATCGATGACTATTCTCGATATATTACGGTATACTTTCTCAAGAAAAAATCTGAAGCTTTTGAAGTTTTCGAAAATTTTACTGCGATTGCGGAGAAGCAGACTGGCCGCCAGATAAAGGTTGTTCGTAGTGACAATGGTAAGGAATTCGTGAATTCCAAATTTCGAGAATACTTAGCTAAGAAAGGCATTATTCATCAGACGACGGTATCTTATTCCCCTCAACAAAATGGAGTTGCGGAAAGGGCGAATAGAACCCTGGTAGAAATGGCTAGGTGCTTATTACTGTCTTCTGGGTTACCACAGAGTTTCTGGGGAGAGGCTACAAATACGGCTACTTACATAAGAAATAGAGCACCGACTAGAGTTCTTGGTAATACTACCCCATATGAGAAATGGCACGGTAGGAAACCGTCAGTATTCCACCTCAAGACTTTTGGCTGTGACGCCATTGCTTTGCAAAAAGGTCCGAAACCTAAAGGGAGCAAGTTTATGCCGAAGGGCATAAAGATGAAATTTGTTGGTTACCAGGATACTACGAAAGGTTACAGATTATATAACACAAGTACAAGAAAAATTGTAATTGCTCGAGACGTCATATTTTTTGAAGAGTCCTTTGAGAAGACATCGTCTTGTGAATCTGAAGAGCCGGAATTATTTTGTACTGAATTTTTAAGAACAACTAATACTGAAAACGATCAAATCGACGATGTGAATTCAATATCATCATCACCGTCCTTACCGGAATCAACGTCGAGTGAAGTGTCAAGGATAGACCTCACGGAAGATGTAAGTGTGGCAGTAATTCATAGAGAATGTAGTGACGATGAAACAGAAAGAGAGGAATCTGTCGTTGTAAATAATAAAAGGAAACGAGGTAAACCGATAGTATCAGATAGAGTACTAAGACCTAGAAAAAATGTCGAAAATGTTGAAATGCTGAATTCTATAATTGAGAATCCGCAGACAATAGCGGAAGCGTTGAATTCAGAGAACTCAGACAAGTGGAAGGAAGCCATGCAAGTAGAATATAATTCTTTAATTAAAAATAAGACGTGGACACTAGTGGATCGACCAAGTGGAAAAAATATTATTGGGTGCAAATGGGTGTTTGCCTTAAAACGTAAGCCTGATGGTGTAGTAGATAAATATAAGGCAAGGCTTGTGGCACATGGGTGTTCACAGAAGTACAACGTGGATTATCAAGAAACATTTGCCCCTGTAGTTCGTCATTCTGTAATCAGATTGTTCTTGGCGTTGGCAGCTCAACATAAATTACTGGTAAATCATATTGATATAGTTGCTGCATATTTAAATGGTGATTTAAAGGACGAAGTTTACATGGTTCAACCTCCAATGTTTGACAATAACACAAATCAAGTTTGCAAATTAACCAAATCTCTATATGGTTTGAAGCAGGCCGGACGTGAGTGGAACAATAAGGTAAATGAAATTTTATTAAAAATGGGGTTCCAAAGGTGTAAGTCCGATACTTGTGTGTATGTCAAAAGGGATGGAATTCATGTTAGTTTCATCGCATTATATGTCGACGATATGTTAATAGCTTGTTCAAGTGAGCTTGAAATGAATAACACTATTGGAAATCTGAACAAATTCGTCGAGGCAGTAAATCGTGGTCCAATAAAATTTTATTTGGGGATGGAAATTGAACGCAATGGAATAAGAGGCGACATAACAATTCACCAGAAAAGGTATTGCGAAGAAATACTGAATCGATGGGGTATGATAGATTGCAAGACAGCAAATACTCCATGGCCAAGTGGAACTGTTCTAACGAAATGTGACAAAGAATGTGAAAATTTGGATACATATTCATATCAAAGTCTAACAGGCGCCTTAATGTATTTAGCCGTGATTTCAAGACCAGATTTAATGCATGTTGTATCAAGATTATGCCAGTTTAACTCTCACCCGCACAAGGAACACTTTTTGGCTGCGAAACATGTTCTGATATACTTGAAGAATAGTCCTGATGGTAAATTAATTTACAAAACTAATGCTGGAAATCTTACATGCTTCACAGACGCTGACTGGGGATGTGATGTGAATGACCGAAAGTCGTATACTGGTTATGTATTGTTCATAGCAGGTGGCCCGATTGCTTGGGAATCTCGCAAGCAAGCAGTTGTGGCTTTGAGCACGATGGAAGCCGAATATATCGCATTATGTCAAGGTACTAAAGAAGTTTCTTTCCACCGCGGTCTATTACAAGAACTGGGTTTCAACGAGAGCATCGAAAATGCTACAACTATCCTGTGTGATAATCAAGGTGCTCAATTCTTGGTGAAAAATCCGACAGTTCAAAAGAAGAGCAAACATATCGATATCCGATACCACTACGTACGTGAAAAGTATGATCAAAAAGCTGTGGATATTAAATACGTTACTTCTGATAAAAATGCTGCGGACATATTTACAAAAGTATTAGGCAAGCAACGACATGCGGAAAATTGTAAATTGTTGAATATTGAAATGTAAATAGTATTGTTAATATATTATAGAGTATTTGTCTTGAGAGGGCGATTGTTGAAATATGTCTACTTTGCAATTCAAATACCTTGAAACAATTTTTTTATTTTAATTGTAGAAACATTTGTACGTGTGTCGAAATTAATTTCTTTTTTACTTTTGTGAAAATATTTTTATTCATTCCATTTTAAACTTCGTTCAATCAAGTTGTTTTATTTTTCTCTAATAAATGTTTTATTCAATCTGAACACCAACGCATTTTTCCATTACGGGCTTTTGGGTTCACGTTATTTCTGCTGCGTGAATGAATATAATCAACACAATCTAACACAGGTGTTTGGCTATTATTTCCCTAATATTTTCCAACGAGCTAATTAATATGCCTAAATGTCTTCTAACTGTTTCAATTCGAATGAAAATGTTTTTATTAATGCACTTGTGGGATCTTCTGAATTTTTCTTTTTCCGATTCTAGTACCTTTGCAATCAATTCCCATTCCTTGTTTATATATTCAGATTTGCCCTAAAAAAGAGATATTTTTTAGAATCTTATTGTGCATTGAATACATTTTTAATGCGAAATTCAATTCTGCAAATACTACGAATAATATTAGACATATTTCTATTTTAAAAAGGTCTAATTCCCTTTCTACAACTTTAACTTCATTTATAACATTGGCATTCGGTCTTACTAGTTTCGACTGTTCTTTCTCTATTATTATTAAGATACATTAATTGTGTTGTATTAAAAAAATAAAAATAATTATGTATGATATTTAGAAATATATTTTTGTAAAAAAATGTATTTGGTTATTTTTTCATATGTATTAACATCTTGAAAATTTCTGTTTATTTTTGTTTTGCTTTTTTTTGTGTGGAAGTAAAATTCTTATTGTAATATGTAGTATTAAACATGTTTAGCCAAGAGCGAGTAATCGCCTTCTGGCCTACTAGTGCGGACTTAGCCCACTTTGTTTTTAATATATAGCCAAGAGCGAGTAATCGCCTTCTGGCCTACTAGTGCGGACTTAGCGCACTTTGTTCTTAATATATTGATTGATGAGGAATTCTACTCATCAATCCTCTCCCACACCTTGGTGGCTACCTCCCACTTTGGTGGAGGATCCGCTTTTACTGTTCGGAGGAGTACAGCCTTCTCGCGCCTAAGGCGGTGTACGTATCCTCGTCTTTTTTTCAAACGTACCGCAGGGATCTTCGGGGTTTCCTCTGTCTGTTTTTTCTGCCTTTGACGATACTCCTGTATCGTCGAGGCCCCTCCTTCAACAATCCCGCCATGGATTGGAACTGCTCGGATAGTTTGGCAGTGTCTTCTTTTATTTTTAGTTTTGCTTTACAAAAGCAAGGGTTGCTGCTTAAAAGCATGCCCTAAAACAAATGTATTGCTTTGTTAATTTAAAGCAGGATCGCCATGAACTAACTTTTATCTTTTTAGTTATTCTTGCGATTGAAACGCCGTTTTATGATTGTAATTACAATGTGTTTTATTGGGGAAACTATTGGCGATATTTATATCATGAATAAGATTATTCAGCAATAATCTATGGTTCCCAATATTCAATAATACATGCATGCTTATTTGGTATATTTTACTGGCATACATATGTCTAGTTTTGAAAAGGTGGAATGTGAATACAGTCCGTCCGGCCGATCAAGCATAACAACAACAACGGGAAGATAGCAGTTCGATGACTGTCCCAGTTATGCTGTTTAGTCATTATACCAACAACGTTAATGTAGTCGTCGTAGTGTTGTGTAATACGATATTCTTTTATATATGACGTACATTAATATGATCGTTGGCGAAATGGAATAACAGTAAATATTCTTGTTGGCATGACGGAATATGATCCATGCTACAGTAGACATCACACATGCGTTGAAAATTTAAATAAATTGAAACTACTGGACATGTCTTCTTCCACAAGTTTCTTCTTCAGAGTTTGTAAATTCCTCTCAGCCAATCCGTTCGTCGCTGGATGCCCTGGTGCGATACATTTCTGAAAAAGAGAGTTTAAACAATAATTAGAAAATTCTGCTCTTTTGAAAATTATGGCATTATATGGCACGTCCGGATAGCTATTCTTGGAAAATATGTTCTGAAATATTTCCTTCGATGTCTTTATCGTACGTATAACAAACGTAACGCCTCCCTAATAAAGAGTGATTTTTTTGAGGTTAGGATTTTCATGCATTAGTATTTGACAGATCACGTGGAATTTCAGACATGGTGTCAAAGAGAAAGATGCTCAGTATGCTTTGACATTTCATCATGAATCGTCTTACAAACGAACAACGCTTGCAAATTATTGAATTTTATTATCAAAATGCGTGCTCTGTTAAGAAAGTTCATTGCGCGCTTCCATTTTATGGTCAGTTTAATCGACCCACTGAAGCGGCTATTCGGGCTATTGTGACTAAATTTCGCACCAAATTTACATTGTTGGACATTAAACCACCAACACGCTTATGTAGAGTGCGAACTGAAGAAAATATCGCAGCTGTATCGGCCAGTGTTAATGATAACCACCAATTTTCGATTCGTCGCCGTTCGCACCAATTGGGTCTCTGTTACTCAAAAACGTGGAAATGCCAAAATTGGACTAAGCGGATGGACCACCTAAGACGCAGCCGCGGTCAACATTTAAATGAAATTATCTTCAAAAAGTAAATGTCATGGACCAATCTAACGTTTCAAAAAAAGAACCGATGAGATTTTGCAAATTTTATGCGTTTTTTTAAAAAAAAAAGTTATCAAGCTCTTAAAAAATCACCCTTTAGTTTCACATCACCTAAGCGAGTGTGATACAGTTCTTGCAAAACTGGTTGATTGGAGACTTTGACACAAATATTTGTTGTCCTCTGAATAAGATGTTATCATCAATTGTATATTCCGAGTCGGATACGTTGTTGTTCCGAAAACTTTGATAGTTCAATGTTTTTGAACAAATTTGGCTTACAGAAGCACTACATAAGAGATGGACTACACGTTCGATTGAATTAATTATGTTTGGCTCGTTGAGTGGTGCTCTCGATTATTAATCGACGTTTGCAATATCGGCGCTGCTCTTTTGCACATCCCATAATTATAAGCAGTTCAAAATGCTGTATTTTGATGGAAAATCCTCATTAATGGTTTGTTGTCCGTAATTAACTTGAATGATCTCCCAAAAAGGTAGTGATGGAAGTGTTCAACCACACAGAATATGGCTAATACTTCCCTGTCTAATTGGGAGCAATTTTGCTCTGTCGCTTGATTACTTGATTCTTCGTCCACTGGAATATGCGTTAACCAAATTTAATTGACGTCAATTTTGTAATCTACGCATAATCGTACCCCTACGTCCGCTTCGGGAGAGCAACTAGAGGAGATCATCAGTCGCTGTTGGTCACTCTGGTTATAATTACAGAACGTTCCAATTTATTTACATTCATAATTCATCTAGGTCGGTTAAATTTATATTGAGACGCCTAATCCAAGTCATACCCAATAACGGCACACAATTATATGGAACTATATAGAACTCTTCTGATGTGGATACCCCATTGTATCGTATGTTCACACGGACTTTGCCATTTGCCACAAACGTGTTCTGTGTGTAGGACCGGAAAATAACGTTCATTGGGCTTATTGAATTAATTAAACACAACCTATTAAAAATATTTCTGGGTAGAAATGTAAAGCCGAAGCCAGAGTCTACCTCAAACCTTAGAGATTGTCATTCAATGTATCATCGTAGTACCGCTCTGAGCTGCTGTGGACATCGTAATTACATGTTACTTACATGTCCTTTCCTATTACATCTAGTACACTTCAATTTTGATTTTGGTATTCGACAGTCTTTGACTCATGGTGGTTAACTTTACCTTTATTTGCATGTTGATTATGCTTCTGTTGATGTCCGAAGTACTGTACAAATTCGATGACGACGTATGTTTTCCTTTCAACTTCTACACAACTCTTCACATACTACAAATAATAAAAAAAATAATTTGTCCATTATTTACATTTTTTAACTTTTATCTGTCTTTATATCTTCTTTTAATAATCTAATGAAAATATTATCATTCTGGTGGTTTTTCACTGAAAGGGTTGAATTTGCTAAAATAAAATCGAAAAAAATGGATCCCATCATCGGAACTCACACAGTCGCTAAAAATACATCTAAGAACACTACATTAAAAATCCCCAAAAAAATGGATGAATGTAATCATTTTGTAAATCAAAAGAAAAGAAATAGACTTGTAAAATCTTTCAAAAATATAACGCTTCAAAGCAAGGTCTATTACATTAAAATCAGTCAAGGATTTCAGGAGTTACATGCGATTGAATAAACACACCTTTTTAAAAAAATATTTCTTCATTATTTAATAATTGTTTTTTACTGTTAACTCGTGAAAAAAATCTCTATTTTTTTTTTCCAAAAATACGTATAGAATATTTTTATGAGAAGAATGAATACAAAAACCTTCAAAACAATCGCAGCTATCGAGATCATCGGAACTCACACAGTCGCTAAAAATACATCTAAGAACACTACATTAAAATTCCAAAAAAAATGGATGAATGTAATTATTATGTAAATCAAAAGAAAAGAAATAGACTTGTAAAATCTTTCAAAAATATAACGCGGCTTCAATATTTTAAAAGTAATTGCTATTGGCTTCAAAACAAGGTATATTACATTAAAATCAGTCAAGGATTTCAGGAGTTACATGCGATTGAATAAACAGACCTTTTAGAAAAAAATATTTTTTCACTATTTAATCATTTTTTTACTGTTAACTCGTGAAAAAAAAATCTCTAATTTTTTTTCCAAAAATACGTATAGAATATTTTTATGAGAAGAATGAATACACAAACCTTCAAAACAATCGCAGCTATCTAGATCAAAAACCGTACCGCTTGACATGGAATGACTCTTATCCAAATATTCATCGTGGAACCCCTAAGGCATGCCCATACCCATGCCCGTCTGTCTGTTGACAGCACTCTAGGTCGGAAACAAAATGAGTTGCAGATCGGTTGGGAATGAAATTTGGCGAAATCAGCCCAAAAGGATTTCTTCCCTAACAAGGACTAATATTTATTTTTTTGGTTGAGGTCCCAGCAATAAGCATAAAGTATCTAGTTTACAAAGTTTTTTGTGAATTTTTGCGCTATTAAACAAAAAATTAAAAAAACATTATTATTTTCAATTCTTTGGGTCTATAAAGTCATTACTTCTACATTTATCCGTAGATCTTCTACTAATATGGCACAGTTTTGTTCGTTAAAATGCTAGTTATTTGAATAATTATATAAGTATAAGTATTTTGCATAAATCAAAATATTTTTCTAATTTTTTTGTCGGCTAAAATGACTTTTCAAATAAAATATTATTTTTCTTTTGGTGGCTGTTACTAAACCACTGCTTCAACGTGAAATTGAAATTGAAAATTGTAGCCATTATAATTATATTTAATAGTTTATCGGACCTATATTTCCAAAATGAGAGTAAAATATTAATGGTATCTTTGGTGAAAATTGAAATTTTAGTAAAAAAATAGTTTAGACAGCTAAAATACAAAAAAATGTCAGACAAAGCCCTTCGCCAAAATATTTGTTACAATGTTTTTCTTTTGCTTTTTTGTTTTCAGTGAGATTTGAAGACTTTCAGGGAAATAACAATGAAATGATTATTGAAATATTGTGTGGAGATTTGGAAAATAGAGTTCGAAAGCCCCACTGAAAATTCGAAACTTAGTGTTGCTTAGTGTTGCTAAGCTAGAGATCGTATATAGAAAGCCGGCTAATAACTCGAGCAATTCTTCGTATTTCACATCAGCTGGGGATTTGGGCGCTGTTAGGGATGTTATTACATTGAAGCATTTGACACTACTCGAATTGAGACGCAGTTTTGCGCAGTAGCCTCTGTTTGTCTGGATCTCCTTCATTTGACTGTAATTCTTAAACCGCTGAATGTAATTTTTATACTGTTCCTTATCAGGGTGGAATTGATCAGAGTTAAGTACTGTCACTGTACTTGGCATGTTATTTGAATGAGAAGATCGCACGTTTTGTGTGGTCGATGATCCTGATGCAGCTTTTAAAATTCCATTAAGCATCTTTTGCTGCATTTCCATAAATTTGTTGAACTGAAGTGCATCCATAATGACTAGAAGAAAATAGAAACACGTGCACATGTGCGTAACTTGAATATTTTTTTGTCGATTGTTTTCAGATATATCTTGCACTGTAGATCGGCTTTAAAAATTATGTTTAACCTTTGTCGCCAATCTGTTGTAACCGACGACTGTTAAATCGTAATTCTAATACTTTATTCAAGATATTAATTCAATGATTACATAAAACGGAAATTATATCTTAGCTACAATTTAGTTACATTGTAATCGATAATAACAATATTAAGATTAATAATAGAGATGATAATACATAATACTCAGAATTTACTGACATCCATTCCATCCTTCATCCATCATTTAGATTCATACTTGGAAATACAAGGTCAGTTTGTATTTTGTTTATTTCTAAAATTAAAGTGAAACATTTATACCAGCTACCTTCTGTAGTGTTCAAACTTCAATATTGCCAAAAAATTGCATGTGTGGCTGCAAATTGAAATGTTTCTAAATTGAAAGACACCGTGATCTGTTTGAAATGAATGGAAATTTTTATCCTAGCATTTAAACAATAATTTCGCATAAAAATAATTAATATTATTCTCATTTTTCGGTAATTTTGGAATTTTTCACCCAAAATTAATTTATTTCATATTTTCGATCGGTCGCGAAACAGTATTTTTTCTTTTATGTGCGATCTTTTATCTGTGATTTTTTATCTCATATGTGATAGCAATAGGTATTTTAAATGTATTGATTGTTATTATATATATATATGTTGTACTAAGGCATAGTACGGGGTCAGGAAAACTCAATAATTTTTATGATGTAGTATTATGTATTACCGCCTATGGAACCTAAATATAACGATTATTCCACTATAACCTAAGTAAATCGGTTTCCATAACTCATTTGCTCTAAAACGCATAGTTCCATGTAGGAACCGTATGCAACGGAGTCAAGAATGTTAAAGAATGTTGCCACATTTTTATTGAAATTAAACGCGGTGATTATTTTTATGCGACCGGCTTTGACTTTTTCTTTGAAAGTTAACCACTTTTTACATTCAAACACAACAATAAAATATTGTATTTTCAACTCAGTGGATGTAATTAATTCATTTTGCAGTAATTTATGTCGATAACTTAGGTGTAGTGGAAAAAAATTGTGAAATAATATTATAAATCATTGTTCATACGCGTTAGAGGGAGTAGATGGGATTGTCTCATTTACCTTTCCCTCTTAGAATAATAACACTGTATTTTCTGTAAACGTTATAATTAATATTCCGTGTAGTGTATTTTATTGGCACGTGTGTATGTATGTGTTACAAAGCAAGTGTTGTGTTTTATATGTATTGAACTTATGTTGTGTAATTTAATAATTCATTTGTTGGTTTACGTTACAAGTAATGTTTATTCTTCAGTATGTTGAGTATGGATTGTTCGAAGAATTTTTACGGTTGCTGTTGACGTGTGTTGATGTTTAATGTTGTTCTTTTAGCGTTAAGTTGACAACTGAAATGGAAATAGATAAAGACACAAGGATGCAACCCAGCATACATTCTGTGTTCGCATGAACAGTCTCCCCCACCTTGATGGATCTGTATAAGAGACAGAAGAAATATAAAAAAATTCGTGTCTGAGGGTTTAATATAAATATTTGCGGATAAAATTGGGTAATGTGTGATACTTATCGAGTAGGGTAGATTAAAGATGTATCCGATTATTAATGTTCTGGTGATACTTCCATGTAACGTATCTGTTTAGATTAACTCTCCTCCATGTATTGTACTTATGTTGCCGATCTTTCTTGTGTTATCTTGAAGAAGCTTTACTCAAATTGAATTGTATTCCAAATAAATACATATACTAAGACGTCGTTAACGTACATAGTGGGTAGTAAAATTTTGTGCTCGATATTTTTTGGGGCAGTGGTGCGCCAAGTGATTTATTTTTTGTACATTTCATGTGGTTTTTTTCATACTGTTCAGTCAAATTTGCCCAATCTAACTCAAAACCTTCATTCGCAAGAGGCGCATTATTAATTACCTCCTTTGCCTCCCCCAGGTCTTATGCATTAAGTAGAATAACTTATCCACACTACTTAAACGTGTACTGTTGTCATAGATGGCTTGAAAATGTCATCGAAAACATCAATATCGCAGGATGGGACAGTGAAACCACATGTGATAGAAGTGACCGTGCTTGGGTCGGGTGGGTTTTTCTTCTGCTTATCTTCAAGATTATCTATATTTTCTACAAAGTAAATCATTGCACGCCTGTAAAATGTTTTTGCATCTAAAAACTTAAGCTGAATCTTTTTCAAATCTATGGTTTTTCCTTCTTCTGGGTCATCCAGAAGTGCAGATTCGAGTATAGCATCATATTTGCTATTCATTTTCTCCCAGATTTTTTCTAACTCAGTTTTGTGAAACTTAATAGCTGACAACGTTTTACATTCTTTCCCTGAAACACTATACTCTTTTTGAAATGCCTCTAATTCATAGACAATGCTTCGATACAAACTGAATTCTAAATGTACTAGTTTCGCCATTGCAAGTACTTGCGTGTATTCAAAACTATTTAAATTTTGTACCGAGTGTATCAATTAATGAAGATGACTGACCAAATGTTTGTAGGGTTCCTGTTTATTGTTAACCCTCCGTCATGCACATGTATCTGGCCAAACATTTTACGAATTTAACTGTGATTTAAATATATTTCTAATTTAGCTAGGGGTTTGAGTCTCCAGTTACCCTCTATAAATATTGTTAGGTATCGTTTTATGAAAAAACACATTAAAAAGAAGTTTTTTCGTTTGCATTTATAGGTCTGTAATCAATGTTTGATTTGAACTGGGATATTGTCCTGGCTCAAAACCACTTTACATCTATATTTAATAGAATGCAAATTTATTTACAAATGGCATGGTGACATTTATTACTTAGCTGCAGACTACCACGATCATGATTTCGACCATGTCGAAAGTCTTTTCAAGTGGCTTCGCAGCGACTTTTCAACATCAAACCCGGCCTCTATAAGGAGATGATTCTCACAAACGAACGAGAACTTATGTTGTGTAATTTAATAATTCATTTGTTGGCTTACGTTACAAGTAATGTTTATACTTCAGTATGTTGAGTATGGATTGTTCGAAGAACTTTTTTACGGTTGCTTTTGCCTTGTGTTGATGTTTAATGTTGTTCTTTTAGCGTTAAGTTGACAACTGAAATGGAAATGGAGAAAGACACAAGGAGAGAAAGGATGCAACCCAGCATACATTCTGTGTTCGCATGAACAGTCTCCCCCACCTTGATGGATCTGTATAAGAGACAGAAGAAATATAAAAAAATTAGTGTCTGAGGGTTTAATCTAAATATTTGCTGATAAAGGGTAGATTAAAGATGTATCCGATTATTAGTGTTCTGGTGATACTTCCATGTAAAGTGCTGGAACGTATCTGTTTAGATTAACTCTCCTCCATGTATTGTACTTATGTTGCCGATCTTTCTTGTGTTATCTTGAAGAAGCTTTACTCAAATTGGATTGTATATATATATATACTAAGACGTCGTTAACGTACATAGTGGGTAGTCAAATTTTGTGCTCGATATTGCAAAAATAATCATTGGACACTGTTTTGTGGTCGCAACATGCCTCTTAACACCAATGTGTAAAATCTTTGGGTAAAAATCACTTCCAATGATGAAATCAATGGACCTTCTCTCATTAAATGTAGGATCATCCAATTGGATATTTTTGATGGAGGCATTTTTCGTGTAGGCAGTGATTGGGTAAGAGTTTCGACAATTATTGCTGGGATATTGATACTGAACTCTCGGCGAGTATTTGATATTAGAGTAACTTCACAAAGCCTGTTCGGCCGGGCAGATACAACTCCATTCAAATCTGATACCTCAGCTGATATTGGGGTAGTGGGTAACCGTAACTTATGTACTAAGCTGTCAGCAATAAATGAAAAATCAGAGGCAGGGTTTACAAGTGCCCTAGCTGGAAATAACGAATCATGTACGTCTACGTTTAAGACGGGTGTGGCCGAGTTTGGGTCGAAAAAGTCTGAGCACTGTTTGGTCTGAAGGAAGAAGGAAGAAGGCTGTTCGGGACTTGGAATATGTGTATCTGGTATGTGCAACAATGTGTGGTGTGGACCACCGCAGCCATGACAAGTAAATGTACTCCTGCAATTGTTAGCTATGTGGGATATTGCTAAGCAATTGTAACAAAAACTGTTATCCGTTACGTATTTTCATCTATCGTTAACAAGCTAGTCCGAAAATGATGGACAGTCACGAAGGACATGGCTGGCTTGGAATAACCTGCAAAATGTTCTATGTGTCGTATATGTGTTGTTCGGAGTGTTGGATTGAGAAAGTTTAGATTGGGGCCGGGAGGTATGGGATCTTTTTCTATAGGATTGATTTGTATTATCAAAAAACTTTGTAGGTATGAAGTTTGTTTGCTTAATATCTGCCACTGAATCTAAGTTTTCATAAGTACTGGTTAGGAATGTGTTCAATTCATTCTAAGCAGGTAGCACCGATTGGTCAGAAAGCGTATCTTCAATCTTAGCTAAGATGTCTACCGGTAGTCTGGATGAACATAAATATATAAGATTTGGGTCCCAGTGTTCAGTCTTGATGGCAAGGGTCTTAAGGGTATTCACACAATCGTATACTATACGATGTAACCTACAGACAGCTGCACCAGATGAAAGCTCTACTATTGGTAAGTTTAAGAGCATCTTCAGTTGAGCATTCGCTTGCATTCTATTCTTATTTCATACTGGGCAGTCAAATTTACCCAAGCTAACTCAAAACCTTCATTCGCAAGAGGCGCATTATTAATTACCTCCTTTGCCTTCCCCAGGTCTTCTGCTTTAAGTAGAATAGCTTATCCACACTACTTAAACGTGTACTGTTGTCATAGATGGCTTGAAAAAATCCCTAAAGGATGGCCATGACGAGTAGTCGACATCGAAAACATCCATTTCGCAGGATGGGACAGTGAAACCACATGTGATAGAAGTGACAGTGCTTGGGTCGGGTGGGTTTTTCTTCTGCTTATCTTCAAGATTATCTATATTTTCTACAAAGTAAATCATTGCACGCCTGTAAAATGTTTTTGCATCTAAAAACTTAAGCTGAATCTTCTTCAAATCTACGGCTTTTCCTTCATCTGGGTCATCCAGAAGTGCAGATTCGAGTATAGCTATTCATTTTCTCCCAGATTTTTTCTAACTCAGTTTTGTGACAGCGTTTTACATTCTTTCCCTGAAACACTATACTCTTTTTGAAATGCCTCTAATTCATAGACAATGCTTCGATACAAACTGAATTCTAAATGTACTAGTTTCGCCATTGCAAGTACTTGCGTGTATTTAAAACTATTTAAATTTTGTACCGAGTGTATCAATCAATGAAGTTGACTGACCAAATGTTTGTAGGGTACCTGTTTATTGTTAAACCTCCGTCATGCACATGCATCTGGCCAAACATTTTACGAATTTAACTGTGATTTAAATATATTTTTATAAATAAATATGCAAAATGGTATTGAGCCAATATCCCAGTTCAAATCAAATATTGATTACAGACCAAAAAATGCAAACGAAAAACTAAAACAAATGAGCGTTGGCACGGCAGAAGTATTGCTGGGTAACTATACCTGCATATATACATACTTACATATGCAACTCAATGAGATGCTTGTAAGATGGCATGTGTACTTTATTACTTGGTGCTATTTTTTAAACGCAAATTTGGCAAGTGAGTTGTTCTTCTCGTTCGTTTGTGAGAATCATCTCCTTATGATGTTGAAAAGCCGCTGCGAAGCCACTTGAAAAGACTTTTGACATGGTCGAAATCATGATCGTGATAGTCTGCAGCCAAGTAATAAATGTCACCATGCCATTTGTAAATAAATTTGCATTCTATTAAATACAGATGCAAAATGGTCTTGAGCCAGTACAATATCCCAGTTCAAATCAAATATTGATTACAGACAAAAAAATCAAAAACTAAAAGAAATGAGCGTTGGCATTTATATCATAAGAATCTTATCATTTGTAATATGAATTTATAATAAAATATTAAAAAAAGGAAGCATTGTACTTACTTACTCTAAATTTTAATACTGAGTTACTAGAATCCTGTACAGCATTATGATATTTGCAAGTTTCATTTTTATACCTTTAGGTTAAGGCATACTAACATTTATGATTGTTGAGGTGAAAATTGTATACCTACTTTAAGAACAATTTCAACCAATTCGAGTAAAAAAGTTATTAAATGTATAACGTTTTAAACTCACTTCAATAACATTTAAAATCATATCAGTTTCAGGACAAAAATTTAAATGTGAATAAAAATCATACTCCAATTTCAATTTGCTTACACATATTTAGTTAAAATTTTCTGAGTATATACGTACATACGAGAAATGTCAGATTAAAAATATTTTTTTTTTAATTTTCTTCAATAATGTGCGCACAATTTAAATGTTATTTGAGATTAGTTTTTAAATTCGCGATTTTTTTGTGTTATATAAAGGAGCAATAAAAGATTTCCACATGGGTAAGAGAAAAATATTGCGGGGAATTCGATCTTCTGTAAACGGAACGCTCAATTTCGGTGAACAAATTGGATTACACAGGCGTTCTACAAGAAAGTGTATATTTCAGGTGAGTTTTTAGGTGCATAATAGTATTAACATTATGTGTATTAGTGTGGCCCTTTTTAAAAATATTGCAAATAAGGTAATTGGGCATATAGACTACGCACTACTTTCTGATATTCCATGCAATTTTATGAAAAAATACAGGGAATATCAATGCACCCAAATATTTGATTTTTTTTTTCAATTGAAAGCAATAGCGGTTTTAGACATCCGCTAAAATATTATTGATCTGCTTGAGATAAATTTTTCTCCCGATTTTATTTTTTAACGAATTACGGTTGGTATATGTTCTGAATGCAAACATATTGAAAGTACATAAGAAATTATAATTTTGAGTCGAGGTTTCCAATTTGTGCGTATTAGTTTCACTTGATTGAAGGAAAACGACGTTACTGACTCCATTTTTGTGAAATTGTTTTATACAAAAGATCAGATCCAAAATTTTTAAACTGGACAAAAATTCAACATTAACAAAATACACAGGTTAAAACACCTAGTGTTTTTTAGCTCGGATTGATCTAGGAACGAAAAATTTTGCAAATCATCATTAAACAATCCTCACTTTATTTCTGTGGGATGATTGGCAATTATTACATAATTCAAAATCATGTATCAAATGTTTAAATTATTATGTTACGTTTAAAAGTTGTTGTATATAACGTCGCCTCGTGTTTAACACGAATAATCGTTTTCCTGTCCTACAAACTTTTTTGTAGATTACCTCATAATACTTTCAGTTACTAATCAGTTATTACTGAAATTCAGTTAGTATTATAGGTAATTGAACTGTGCTAAACTTATTTTTCAAATTCGTTACTTATATATGGAAACTGTAAATGTTATAATTGAAAATATTGTTCCATCAAAAGTACTTGAAATTTTTGGTATATAAATTTTCGATGGAGTAGTATTTATTATTTTTTCAACATTTTCAGTTCTCATATGATGATATGTTTTAATTATCAATTCGCTGCAATGTTACAAAATTGTAAAGACTTCAGCTTTGCACAATTTACTGTTTATTCTTTAATGGTTCATTTTGCTGTAAGGATGGGTAGTTTGTATTTGGCGGGGAGACTAGCCACCGGTTCAAAGTAACATTTGGAACGTTAATACCTCCCTAATTTTTCTCAATGAGCCAATGTTACAAAAGTAACTGATGAATATACAAAAGCATTAACTTGATATCAAAGGGTAAGACTTTCTCCCAACTTTTAATTTCTGGAACTTTTTGGTGAATTTTGTATATCTCTTATAGATAAGTAATTATGTATAATAAGTAATTCGAAGAGAATTCAAATGCTTTGTACCTTCAAGTAGTATATTAAGATACAAGATTAGTATATTAAGATAAGATTACGAGAAACAACAAATTTGAGAATTAAAAGATGTCGTCTTGAAATAACTAAACTAAACAAAAACAGAACACAATGATTGCTCTGAATTCAATTATCTTCCCTAAGCGTTGAAGGCTGTAATCAGAATTTTATTTAGGGTTTTCTCTTGGTAACAAATGGGGTTGTAGATCTTGCAAAGCTTGCAGATCTCCTTCTTCTTCAAATTAAATTTGCAATCAACTGCGAGAAAAAGACGTTCACTCTTCGTAGCATAATCATAGTAAATTCTGCAAGCGTTTCAGAATATACTACAAGAGTGTGTACCCTAATTCTTTAAAAGAAATCTTAAATCACATTTATTGCGTGAATTAAGAATGCTTCTCTTGTAATTTTGATTGCTATTATTGTACATACATAAATATGCAAGTTTAATAAATTTATCTTGTCAACTCGCTCCAATAAAATCTGTAAGGCGCTAGGGTAAAATATTAGGTAAACACAATCATATTTGAACTCAATATGAAGTCATTTGATTTGTTTTCATACATATTTTGTTCATATTATGTCCATACATACTTCGATGACGTTGAATACTCATTTTAGTATACATTGAACTCAAGTTGAGTCACCAAAATACTCGGTTCCAAATTGATGTCCGCGTTTACTCAGCTGGAGTTTTTTACTTAAATTTAGACGTCATACATTTACATTTTGTTAATTTGATAGAAAATGTACTTAATTTGAGTACACATCCATATATTTTTGTACTAAAATTCAGGAAGTTTAGTGCAAAGTTCAAATGAATTCTTATTTCAATGAAAAAATATGAACTTAAATTGAGTATGGGCATACTGGGTGACATATGAAGACCGATTTTACTCAATTTTAGTTCAGTTTGACTATAATTCACTTTTTTAAGTAGATATTTGATTATGTAATAGTCTTTCAAAAAAAAAATATTATTGATTACAGCAAAACAGCAGCTGTCCTGAAGTTATCAATAGTTGTAACATTTGACTCCTTGGGAATTGAAACAACCTTATGCACTTTTAAAACATCGGGATAAGTGTTAGTATTTATCATATTGTTAAAAACATTTACCAAAAAACGGGGTGAGAACCCTTTTCATATCCTGCACTTTTTTTCCTTAATAACATTTCGAAGTTATGATCTTACTAAAATATACTATTATGATAGTCTTACCTCGTAATGACTTATAGTAATAGTTCGGAAATACATTGAAACCTCTCACTCGCGGACACTCCCTCAAGTAGGCACCTCTCTTAAGTGGACATTAAAAAAAAACATGTTTTGTATTAAAATTTTCATTAAAGTGGGCCAGGACCTACGATAGATCTAATTTTTGATCGTAAACCTCCCAGATGCGGATAGTTTAATTACCAAAAATGCATCACGTTATACGGCTCTGTTTTTTGTTACTAAATGTTTTCTGAAAAATAGATAAACGTTAGTAAGCCAAATCGAAGAGGCCTATCTTGGACCATTTTCTCATAGTCGGAATAAAGTGCTTATTAACTAACCGGGGCATTAGGTTTTCGAAGCGAAAAAGTTCCGGTTAACAAAAATGGTTTTCTCATTCAAGGGTTAAATTGTTCTTAGATAAATTTGTGAATATGGCAACACCACTGACAATCATCAACTGAAATGAGAATTAAATGACAATGCTGTGCTAAATAAGCTGTTTATTTTTGTGTTGCTTGTTTTGAAGTGGAAAAAATTTAAAATATATCGAAAATTATCCAGCAGCTACGGTAATCTAATTTAGGAATTGTAAAGAAAAATGTAAAGAAATTTCTAAAAATTTAGGAGTCATAAATTTTGCCGCTTCAAATGGTTCAAAGTGGAGGTTCAGACATAACATAAGTTTTAATACAATTTGTGCTGAAGCAGTCTCAGTATCAACAGAAGATCGTATCTAGTTTAAAGAAAGGTTACAAATGGTGCTACGGGATTATAAGCAATTCTACAATCTACAATTCTGATGAAATAAACCTTTTGTATTGCCTAATAAAACACTAGCATTTAGAAGCGAAAATGGCAAATGTGGTAAGTTATCAAAAGAGCGACTGACAGTTCTTCTGTGTGAGAGCGTGACATCACTTAAAGAATAGATAATTATTTGACACAGAATTTTATTTAGGGTTTTCTCTTGGTAACAAATGGGATTGTAGATCTTGCAAAGCTTGCAGATCTAGCAAAATTTGCTACGATTTGCTACACCACAACATAAAATTCAAAGAAATGTTGTTTGGTAGGGTTTGTGTCATTTGCAAGACTAAAACCCACAGCATATCTACCCTTGTAGATCTTAAAAAATCTGCAAGAGTAGAACAACTGTTTGTTCTGTGTGGCTAATTTACCTTTACCAAAATAAGATTTTTTATTCCATTTTGGCGTATTTTTTACTCTAGAGTTAACAACTTGGCCCGACATTGCGTCTTCTTCTTCTTCAAATTAAATTTGCAATCAACAAGCGTTGAAGACTGTATCCAGAATTTTATTTAGGGTTTTCTCTTGGTAACAAATGGGGTTGTAGATCTTGCAAAGCTTGCAGATCTAGAAAAGTTTGCTACGATTTGCTACACCACAACATAAAATACAAAGAAATGTTTTTTGGTAGGGTTTGTCTCATTTGCAAGACTAAAACCCATAGCATATCTACCCATGTAGATCTTACAAATTCTGCAAGTGTAGAACAACTGTTTGTTCTGTGTGGCTAATTTACCTTTTAAGCAAAATAAGATTTTTTATTCCATTTTGGCGTATTTTTTACTCTAGAATTAACAACTTTGCCCGACATTGCGTCTTCTTCTTCTTCAAATTAAATTTGCAATCATCTGCGAGAAAAAGACGTTCACTCTTCGTAGCATAATCATAGTAAATTCTGCAAGCGTTTCAGAATATACTACAAGAGTGTGTACCCTAATTCTTTAAAAGAAATCTTAAATCACATTTATTGCGTGAATTAAGAATGCTTATCTTGTAATTTTGATTGCTATTATTGTACATACATAAATATGCAAGTTTAATAAATTTATCTTGTCAATACATCATACATATAAATTTTGTTAATTTGATGGAAAATGTACTTAATTTGAGTACACATCCATATATTTTTGTACTAAAATTCAGGAAGTTTAGTGCAAAGTTCAAATGAATTTTTATTTCAATGAAAAATATGAACTTAAATTGAGTATGGGCATACTGGGTGACATATGAAGACCGATTTTACTCAATTTTAGTTCAGTTTGACTATAATTCACTTTTTTTAAGTAGATATTTGATTATGTAATAGTCTTTCAAAAAAAAATATTATTGATTACAGCAAAACAGCAGCTGTCCTGAAGTTATCAATAGCTGTAACATTTGACTCCTTGGGAATTGAAACAACCTTATGCACTTTTAAAACATCGGGATAAGTGTTAGTATTTATCATATTGTTAAAAACATTTACCAAAAAACGGGGTGAGAACCCTTTCAATCTTCAAAATGGGTAGGGGAGATGTTTTCATATCCTGCACTTTTTTTCCTTAATAACATTTCGAAGTTATGATCTTACTAAAATATACTATTATGATAGTCTTACCTCGTAATGACTTATAGTAATAGTTCGGAAATACATTGAAACCTCTCACTCGCGGAAACTCCCTCAAGTAGGCACCTCTCTTAAGTGGACATTAAAAAAAACAGGTTTTGTATTAAAATTTTCATTAAAATGGGCCAGGATCCCAGATGCGGATAGTTTAATTACCAAAAATGCATCACGTTATACGGCTCTGTTTTTTCTCACTAAATGTTTTCTGAAAAATAGATAAACCAATAGGTAACAGATGTGCCACCTTAGCTACGTTAGTAAGCCAAATCGAAGAGGCCTATCTTGGACCATTTTCTCATAGTCGGATTAAAGTGCTTATTAACTAACCGGGGCATTAGGTTTTCGAAGCGATAAAGTTCCGGTTAACAAAAATGGTTTTCTCATTCAAGGGTTAAATTGTTCTTAGATAAATTTGTGAATATGGCAACACCACTGACAATTATCAACTGAAATGAGAATTAAATGACAATGCTGTGCTAAATCAGCTGTTTATTTTTGTGTTGCTTGTTTTGAAGTGGAAAAAATTGAAAATATATCGAAAATTATCCAAAAAGCAACGATTGAAACATGTTTCACAGGAGGTGAAGCAGCTACGGTAATCTAATTTAGGAACTGTAAAGAAAAAAGTAAAGAAATTTCTAAAATTTTAGGAGTCATAAATTTTGCCGCTTCAAATGGTTCAAAGTGGAGGTTCAGACATAACATAAGTTTTAATACAATTTGTGCTGAAGCAGTCAACAGAAGATCGTACCTATTTTTTACTCTAGAATTAACAACTTTGCCCGACATTGCGTCTTCTTCTTCTTCAAATTAAATTTGCAATCAACTGCGAAAAAAAGACGTTCACTCTTCGTAGCATAATCATAGTAAATTCTGCTAGGGTTTCAGAATATACTACAAGAGTGTGTACCCTAATTCTTTAAAAGAAATCTTAAATCACATTTATTGCGTGAATTAAGAATGCTTCTCTTGTAATTTTGATTGCTATTATTGTACATACATAAAGGACCTACGATAGCTCTAATTGTTGATCGTAAACCTCCCAGATGCGGATAGTTTAATTACCAAAAATGCATCACGTTATACGGCTCTGTTTTTTGTTACTAAATGTTTTCTGAAAAATAGATAAACCAATAGGTAACAGATGTGCCACCTTAGCTACGTTAGAAGAAGAGAAGAGGCCTATCTTGGACCATTTTCTCATAGTCGGATTAAAGTGCTTATTAACTAACCGGGGCATTAGGTTTTCGAAGCGATAAAGTTCCGGTTAACAAAAATGGTTTTCTCATTCAAGGGTTAAATTGTTCTTAGATAAATTTGTGAATATGGCAAATGAGAATTAAATGACAATGCTGTGCTAAATCAGCTGTTTATTTTTGTGTTGCTTGTTTTGAAGTGGAAAAAATTGAAAATATATCGAAAATTATCCAAAAAGCAACGATTGAAACATGTTTCACAGGAGTAATTATTCTCTTCCGCTAATATTTCGACGTCATTAAAGTTTGGTTTATGTCCCCTCAAGGTACAGTGGGCTGCAGGGGCAGTTTTTTGCTCAATGGGTTTGTCAAGAGATTTGTGTTCGGTTTTGTGTGATGAAAGTCTGGGTTTCAATTTGTTTTTCGTAGTGCCGACATATACCTTCTGGCATTTGTCACCATTGCATTTTATTTTGTACACGACGTTTGGTTTCTCCTCTTTCTTGATTTTTGATTTTGTCCTACTAAATAGTTGGTTGACCGTCCTGTGTGTTTTATATGCCAACTCAAATTTTTCTTTGTCGTAAGTATTAGAATGTTTTATGTCTTTCGGATAGTCCTGGAATGTATGTTGTAGATTTATAAATTTAGCTTGGTTTTTCGTCATTTTTGTTAAGTTTTTCTTCCGTCGTTCGCTTGATTAGATTACTTATTAATTTTTCGGGAAAGTCGTTCATACGCAGTATATTTCTAATTTTGGATTTGTTTGTTTCGTGAAATTCCTTATCACTGGTTTGTAGGACCCTGTTTATAAAATTCGTCGCGGTGTTTATGATTGTTCGTCTTGGGTGCTTAGAATAAAAATTAATTAGACGTCCGGAAGCCGTTTGCTTTTGGTACCAGTCAACTTTCAGCAGATTCCCTTGTCTAATTATCACCGAATTCAAATATGGTAGTTTATTGTCCAATTCTTTTTCCATCGTAAATTGTATTTGTCGGTTGAAAGAGTTTAATGCGTTAAGTATGGCTTCTACTTCACTACGCTTTACAATTGCGAATAAGTCGTCTACATATTTGGTCAGTATTCTTGGTTTTTCTTTTATCTTTTCCATCGTGGCGTCCAGCAGTTCTTCCATAATGATGTCAGCAATTACAGGTGAGGCTGGTGACCCCATTGGCATCCCCTTTTTCTGTTCATATACCTTGTCTTCGTACTTGAAATAGCGTGTCTCTTTAATGCAGAAGGTCAATAATTCTATGAAGAGGTCCCGAGGTATTCTTGTATGTTGTTCAATTTGATTCCATTTCTTATCTATTGTCATTATGGCTAAGTTTATGGGAATACTTGGGAACAAAGAAACCACGTCAAATGAAATCAATATTTCGTCATTATTTATCGTCATGTTGCTTATCCTGGCTTTGAAGTCTCTAGCGTCTTTGACATTGTACTTGGATCTGGTCGTCAAGTTTTTCAATTTGAAACCAGTGATAAGGAATTTCACGAAACAAACAAATCCAAAATTAGAAATATACTGCGTATGAACGACTTTCCCGAAAAATTAATAAGTAATCTAATCAAGCGAACGACGGAAGAAAAACTTAACAAAAATGACGAAAGACCAAGCAAAATTTATAAATCTACAACATACATTCCAGGACTATCCGAAAGACTAAAACATTCTAATATTTACGACAAAGAAAGAGGAGAAACCAAACGTCGTGTACAAAATAAAATGCAATGGTGACAAGTCCGACATATGCCAGAAGGTATATGTCGGCACTACGAAAAACAAATTGAAAACCAGACTTTCATCACACAAAACCAAACACAAATCTCTTGACAAACCCATTGAGCAAAAAACTGCCATTGCAGCCCACAGTACCTTGACGGGACATAAACCAAACTTTAATGACGTCGAAATATTAGCGGAAGAGAATAATTATACAAGGAGATACACTTTGGAAATGCTAAATATAATTGACTTCTCCCCTGGAAAAAGGCTTAATTATAAGAGAGACACAGACGGTTGTGCTCAAATATATAGGAACACGGTGGAAAAACATAGACGACAAATTAGACAGTAGTTGACAAAAGCTTGCAGAGAGTGGCAGGAAAATTTTCCTATTGTGAAAAACTTTTTTAAAAATGTAAATATAAATATTGTGATATTTTTTGATTGTTAATGCTTGTAACTTGTAATTGAATAATTTGTGTTTTTTGTAATAGACCCCTGAAGATGACCAACGGAGTTGGTCGAAATATTGGGAAATAAAAAAACAAGAAAATAATAAAATAGTACTGATTATTTTTTCAAATTTCTAGTTTAACTTGAAAAGGTTGAACTTTGTCATTTAATAATGGAACACAATATCATTCATCACTGGCTCGGTAGTACCCCATCCGATAAACACAATTTTTCAGTACAGTGCAAAATCCACGCCAACCAGGGACTCGTTCTCGGCTTTTAATTTAAATTTGGATGTTGTCAATCTCTTCTCGAAATTTTTCCAAATAAATTTCTTACAGTTTGCTTTAATGACTCAGTCAGTCTGCTTTGGAATTAAGTTTTTAATATTTCCCAATTTTGTTCGAAGTATAGCGTCAAATTTTACAAATGTTACAAAAGTAACTGATGAATATACAAAAGCATTAACTTGATATCAAAGGGTAAGACTTTCTCTCAGCTTTTAATTTATGGAAGTTTTTGGTGAATTTTGTATACCTCTTATAGATAAGTGATTATGTATAATAAGTAATTCGAACAGAATTCAAATGCTTTTTACCTTCAAGTAGTATATTAAAGCTATGTTCACATTTGGCAAATATTTGCAGCAAATATGTTTTCCCGCGTTTGCCACAAAAAACGCCAAATTTGCTCAAAGTTTATTTTGCGTTCACATTGTATGTATTTATTTGCCGCTTTTTGTTTGCCCAAACAGCTGTCAAACAATGTCAAATAAAATTGTGGCAAACATATTTGCGCGCCGTTCACACTTAAACAAATATTTTCCAAGCAAATTTATGTGAGCAAACTGTCAAAAAACAAAAAACTATTTGCCCTTAAACAATAAAACATGATGGACGCGAATGATGAAGTTGAGTTTATTGTTTTATGTTGTGGAGCTGCTTCTGCCTTGTTAATGGAAGAGGAGCAGAAAAAACAACGAAAAAAAAGAGTGTGGATTCGAGAATGGGTTCCACACCTTTATAAAAACTTTTTGCGCATGAATTCCAAAGATTTTGACCATTTGGTAAGATTATTGTAATTGTAAATATATGCATATAAAATATTTAAAATATTTTTAATTAGTTAACACTGGTGGCCCCATTAATAACCAAGAAGACCACATACCTTCGTGAACCCATATCGGTCACAGAACGTTTAATAGTTACATTACGATTCTTGGCCACCGGCGAGAGCTACAGGTCCCTTCAGTACATTTTCCGTATTCCTTATAATACTATTTCAGTTATTATTCCTGAAGTATGTGACGCCATTTATAAAGTTCTTCAGCCAGAGTACATGAAGGTATGAAAAAAATAATGAGTACATAAATTTTGGTTTATCCAAAAAATTTAAATGTGTTAATGAAGGTACCATCAATGACAGTGTCTCAGGAATTTCTAAGCCAATGGAACTTTCCAAATTGTATAGGTGCCGTAGACGGTAAACATGTTGTTATGACCGCACCATCTAATTCCGGAAGTATTTACTATAACTACAAAGGTATGTAAATAATTAACCAAATTAATTTTTCAAATCTGAATCTCTTGCCTTGCAGGAACCCACAGTATTGTGCTCATGGCTATTTGTGATGCATCATACAAATTTATGTATATCGATGTGGGATCAAACGGCAGAATATCTGATGGTGGAGTTTTTCGAAAAACTTCATTTAACGAAGCTCTTTTAAACAAAAGACTTAATTTACCGCCACCAAGACCTTTGCCGTCTAGGAATACTCCAGTACCATTTGTCTTGGTTGCTGATGACGCTTTTGCCGTAACGGAAAACATAATAAAGCCGTTTTCTTTGTGCAATATGAATGCAATACAAAGAATATTCAATTATCGTTTGTCAAGAGCCAGACGAGTGGTAGAAAATGCATTCGGAATTTTATCTGCGCGTTTTCGAGTAATTCGAAGCCCGATAAATCTAGAGCCGTCAAAAGTGACAAAAATTACTCTCGCCTCTTGTGCCTTGCATAATTATTTGATGTGCCGTAAAAGCTCGACTTATTTCAACATAAATCTTGTTGACCATTACGCGGAAGATGGTACCCTCATACCCGGCGAATGGCGCAATGTACAAACCACGGGCAATTTCATTGAACTGCAGCAACACCGACCCTACATTTCACAAAAAAGTGCAGAAATAATGGAAGAATTTTCCAGATATTTTGTAGAAGAGGGCGAAGTTTCTTTCCAATACAAACAAATATAAAAAAACAGAGTAATGGAAAAAATTTAAGAAATATTCAATAAACACTATTCCCAAAATTCTAATATTTTAATTTTTTATTTCCATATATAAATATTTACATATTTCAATATTTCCATATTTCAATATATCCATATATCAATATATCCATATATCAATATTTCCATGTTTCAATATTTCCATGTTTCAATATTTCCATATTTCAATATTTCAATATATTTATATTTCCATATTTCAATATTTCCATGTTTCAATATTTCCATATTTCAATATTTCCATATTTAAATATTTCCATATATTAATATTTCCATATTTCAATATTTCCATGTTTCAATATTTCCATGTTTCAATATTTCCATATTTGAATATTTCCATATTTGAATATTTCCATGTTTCAATATTTCCATATTTCAATATTTCCATATTTCAATATTTCCATATTTAAATATTTCCATATATTAATATTACCATATTTCAATATTTCCATGTTTCAATATTTCCATGTTTCAATATTTCAATATGCAGCCATTGCAGGTTAGGGTATAAACAATGAAATACATTTGAATTCTTTTTTTATTTTGTTTATTCAATTAATAAAAAAAGGAACACATATTTTCATATTTTCCATTTAGAATGGAGAGATCATATTTTTAAGTACATAAAACAAAAAGTAATAAAAATAACACTAAACATACTCGTATGTAGTTTTCTTCCTCTCTTCTTCAATACATTGCAAAAAAATAATGTAACTTTGTTACGAACTGATGCAGCCCCATCTTCGCTCAGAGTTCTGAGTTCGCTCAACAAATAATTTGCAAAAGAACCATTTGGCTCATTTACGTTTATATTTCTCTCCCGCATTACTTCTACAGCCTCTCGCATGGTTTCGGCAATTTGCGCAGATTGTGTTTGCGTGTTGGTGTTATGCGGCCGCCGTGGAGTTGACTGTTGTGTTGGAAGTTTTGGGGCGCAATCAAGAGCTGAGGTAATAAAGTTTAATATTAAAAGTTGTCCTCCAATGTAACATTAATACTTACAATCACTGCTAGAGATATCCAAAGGTAGATTGGAAACAGTCGCTTGCGTCTGTTCATCCTCAGCACGACCCACAAAACTCAAAGCGCTAAAATATTTCCACTTTGGATTCCCGACGACACCCTGTCCAGATTTTGATTTGGCTCTAGCGGCAGCAGTTCTGTATTGAATGCGAAGGTTTGACCACTTAGCACTCATGTCTGATGTGTCGTACTTCCCGTTAAAGTCTTCGCCAATAGTTTTCCAGGCGTTCTCCCGGACATTTTTATTGTGGTACGTCACTTCACCTGCGTTCCATATAGATGGGTAGTCTTCCACAGCAGCAATCAATTTGAAGATATCATCTTCCTCCCATTCCTTGACCACCTTGGGCTTCATGCGTCTCTTTTTTGTGGGGATGTTGCTCTCGTCTTCCATTCTCTGGAAAATATAAGCATATTTTAGAAATATTAGAAAATAAATTGTTTTGTTTACTTACCTCTTACGATGTGGACAGACAATTAATATACAGCAGCCCATCAATGCCAGCTGTTTATGTATAAGTGTTGTCAACATGTCATAAGTTTCGCGCTTTTTTACATTTATAGTGGAGATGATGAATATAATTTTACAAATTTAATTTTTAAAACTTAATTTTTATGATGTTCCTTAAATTTATGCTAAAATGGGTTTACACACGGTCAAATATAATTGCCATATAATAATAAATGGCTTATTGTTTGGCAAACTTAATTTTCTCATATTGTGGTGTGCGTGCACACTACCAAAAAAAATTGTGTATAAAGTTCAATAAGGGGGAATTAGATGGCACGATCAATTTGTCAAATTTGATTACTAATGTAATACAATGGGGGTACACATTAGTCAAATAATTTGAAAAACTTATTTACCGATGATTTTCTATAACAAATAACTGTTTGACCAATTATTTGTCAAACATAATTTTTATTATTGCAGAATTATTTGATTATAACTATGACAAAATACACCTACTCCTGTTCAACTGTCCACCCAAGCCCACTCAATTCACATCCATGTCCTTATGGACGCATCCTACACAAGTTGCTTCCAAATTAAAATGAACAAATTCTGCTTTTTCATTGTGATGACAAAAATAATCGATTAAAAAAAGTTGTGACGTGATTTTGTGCACACTATCAAATCTTCGCCAAACAAACTAATTTGTCATGCATATTGGGGTGAACACACGATCAAATAAATTTAATAAATACGTTTGCCAAAGATTTTCGATGGAAAATAATCGTTAGCTATTGCTTGACATATTTTTTGAAAACTTCATATTTTGGCAACATAATAGTTGAACAGTGACACAATAAGTGATATTCCAGGCGTCGTCAAAATTAAAATGAACGAATTGCTTTTTTCCTTATGATAAGATTAAACATATATATATGGCACACCATATTTTTTTAATCAAATATTTATTTGATTTTTTTTCATGTGTACACTCCCTGTGTGATTCGCATGAGGAAAACGTCGAATCTATTTGACCGTAATTACAGCAATTACTCCACCATTTATAAATAAGATAAATAAAAGCAAATTGTAAATGATTTTATTTTGTTAATAGTTTCTGCTCGGAATTATTTTTTTTATCCAACGCTTTTTCATTTTGGCTATTAAAATTTAGAAAAGTTAACCACACCGCCTTTATCAGCTGTTATTTGATGTGTTTGCTCATGCGAACGTTTTGCAAGAGCAAATCAAAAATAGAGGCAAATATTTGACGCGGAGTGTTCACACTATGTTCACACTTGCCGAATTTTTGTTTGCTGGCAAATAATTTTATTTGCCTAAAATCAGCTGATTTTTTGTTTGCTCCTAAAAAATGTTTGCTGTTCAGACTATGATGAGCAAATATTTGTCATTTTTGTGCAAATATTTGCCAAATGTGAACGTACCTTAAGACACAAGATTAGTATATTAAGATAAGATTACGAGAAACAACAAATTTGAGAATTAAAAGATGTCGTCTTGAAATAACTAAACTAAACAAAAAATAGAAAACAATGATTGCTCTGAATTCAATTATCTATCTGTGGCTAATTTACCTTTTAAGCAGAATAAGATTTTTTATTCCATTTTGGCGTATTTTTTACTCTAGAATTAACAACTTTGCCCGACATTGCGTCTTCTTCTTCTTCAAATTAAATTTGCAATCAACTGCGAGAAAAAGACGTTCACTCTTCGTAGCATAATCATAGTAAATTATGCAAGGGTTTCAGAATATACTACAAGAGTTCTTTAAAAGAAATCTTAAATCACATTTATTGCGTGAATTAAGAATGCTTCTCTTGTAATTTTGATTGCTATTATTGTACATACATAAATATGCAAGTTTAATAAATTTATCTTGTCAACTCGCTTCAATAAAATCTTTAAGGCGCTAGGGTAAAATATCAGGTACGTTTTTGTAGTAAACACAATCATATTTGAACTCAATATGAAGTCATTTGATTTGTTTTCATACATATTTTGTTCATATTATGTCCATACATACTTCGATGACGTTGAATACTCATTTCAGTATACATTGAACTCAAGTTGAGTCACCAAAATACTCGGTTCCAAATTGATGTCCGCGTTTACTCAGCTGGAGTTTTTTACTTATATTTAGACGTCATACATTTACATTTTGTTAATTTGATGGAAAATTTACTTAATTTGAGTACACATCCATATATTTTTGTACTAAAATTCAGGAAGTTTAGTGCAAACTTCAAATGAATTCTTATTTCAATGAAAAAATATGAACTTGGATTGAGTATGGGCATACTGGGTGACATATGAAGACCGATTTTACTCAATTTTAGTTCAGTTTGACTATAATTCACTTTTTTAAGTAGATAGTTGATTATGTAATAGTCTTTCAAAAAAACATATTATTGATTACAGCAAAACAGCAGCTGTCCTGAAGTTATCAATAGTTGCAACATTTGACTCCTTGGGAATTGAAACAACCGTATGCCCTTTTAAAACATCGGGATAAGTGTTAGTATTTATCATATTGTTAAAAACATTTACCAAAAAACGGCGTGAGAACCCTTTCAATCTTCAAAATGGGTAGGGGAGATGTTTTCATATCCTGTACTTTTTTCCTTAATAACATTTCGAAGTAATGATCTTACTAAAATATACTATTATGATAGTCTTACCTCGTAATGACTTATTGAAACCTCTCACTCGCGGACACTCCCTCAAGTAGGCACCTCTCTTAAGTGGACATTAAAAAAAACATGTTTTGTATTAAAATTTTCCTTAAAATGGGCCAGGACCTACGATAGCTCTAATTTTTGATCGTAAACCTCCCAGATGCGGATAGTTTAATTACCAAAAATGCATCACGTTATACGGCTCTGTTTTTGTTACTAAATGTTTTCTGAAAAATAGATAAACCAATAGGTAACAGATGTGCCACCTTAGCTATGTTAGAAGAAGAGAAGAGGCCTATCTTGGACCATTTTCTCATAGTCGGATTAAAGTGCTTATTAACTAACCGGGGCATTAGGTTTTCGAAGCGATAAAGTTCCGGTTAACAAAAATGGTTTTCTCATTCAAGGGTTAAATTGTTCTTAGATAAATTTGTGAATATGGCAACACCACTGACAATTATCAACTGAAATGAGAATTAAATGACAATGCTGTGCTAAATCAGCTGTTTATTTTTGTGTTGCTTGTTTTGAAGTGGAAAAAACTGAAAATATATCGAAAATTATCCAAAAAGCAACGATTGAAACATGTTTCGCAGGAGGTGAAGCAGCTACGGTAATCTAATTAAGGAATTGTAAAGAAAAAAAGTAAAGAAATTTCTAAAAATTTAGGAGTCATAAATTTTGCCGCTTCAAATGGTTCAAAGTGGAGGTTCAGACATAACATAAGTTTTAATACAATTTGTGCTGATGTCTCAGTATCAACAGAAGATCGTATCTGGTTTAAAGAAAGGTTACAAATGGTGCTACGGGATTATAAGCAATTCTACAATCTACAATTCTGATGAAATTGTATTGCCTAATAAAACACTAGCATTTAGAAGCGAAAATGGCAAATGTGGTAAGTTATCAAAAGAGCGACTGACAGTTCTTCTGTGTGAGAGCGTGACATCACTTAAAGAATAGATAGTTATTTGACGCAGGCCTTTGTTTTTTCTGATTTTGACGTTGATATTCCATTCATTGTCATTGATAGGTGGGTGTGGATTTCATAATACAGATGAATACCTCAATGTTGTCCAAAATGCAGAGAAAATGTAAAACTATGAATGTGAGAAGTGGTCGAAATTGATTATTGGCTGGAGGTACCAACTGAAGTAAAGAGTAGTAGTGATGTCTTACGATATCTTCTGACTGATTTGGAGAGATTTCAATATGCTAAACAATTAGAAAATCGTATCCAGAATAGCTTTGTAAATGAAAAGTCATATGAATTAAAAAAGAGAACTCTGAATGAATATTTTAAAGAAAAATAAAATGTATTGAATTAGAAATTTATGTTTGTAATGGTTAACGTTTTATGCAAAGGCTTATTTCTATAAATGTAAACGAGTAATTTCATGAAAATACACGTTTAAGGAATGTTGTTTTGCTTGGTTTAGTACATATTTTGTATTTTACCTCCCATACGGACGACACCTCCGTTATGTGGACATTATTGGGTGTCCGCTGTTGAGAGGTTTCACTGTACTTCCATTTAGCATGACTGTAGAAAGTAATCATTCAATTTATCTGCCGTCAAACCGTCGGAAATTATATTTCCATCAACATTCTTGATAAGCGTGTTCTTCTTTGGATTTCTACCATGAGTTTTATTTCAAAACCTCAACATTTAGCTGCCTCTTGTTAGATATCACTTAAAGTATTCGTGTAAAAGTCATTCATTGAATATCTGCTTCATAATTACATTGCTTATTCCTCGTAGTCTTCTCTCGATATCAGTTTAGCGCGGGGAATTATTAGAGATTTCTTATATTTTCGCTATGAAAAGTCCTTTGGGATACTGCATCCTGCTATAAAAGTACTGATTATTTTTCAAATTTCTAGTTTTACTGGAAAGGTTGAACTTTGTCATTTAATAATGGAACACAATATCATTCATCACTGGCTCGGTAGTACCCCATCCGATAAACAAATTTTTCAGTACAGTGCAAAATCCACGCCAACCAGGGACTCGTTCTCGGCTTTTAATTTAAATTTGCATGTTGTCAAACTCTTCTCGAAAATTTTCCAAGTAAATTTCTTACAGTTTGCTTTAATGACTCAGTCAGTCTGCTTTGGAATTAAGTTTTTAATATTTCCCAATTTTGTTCGAGAGTATAGCGTCAAATTTTACAAATGTCAAACATAAACCTGGAAATAAAAATAAAAATTTTAAATGGCCCACCCTATATTAAAGACCTAATTGTTAACAGTTCTCAGAATCGTCTCATTTTTGGCGAGAAGTTTGCTTGATTCTATTGAAAAGGACGAAGTGTTGTTTAAAACGATATCGAGAATTCTGTTTTTTTGGATGTCGAGGGAAATATTTAAAATTTAGAGTTGTTTTCGGAGTGTGAGGATTTCTCTCTTGAAGGCTGATGGTGCAATTTTAAAGATGTTTTATGTAAATAAAAATTTAAGTGGTATATATAGTGTAGAAATTCTTCTTAAAAGTTTAATTGAGCATTTTTTATTCTTTTTTTGTAAAGCCAAAAAATCTGTTTTTAATATGTCATGTAAACAAATTGTACTTTGTGTGTAGAGGAGTAGTTTTGCTGAGAACTGTAGAACTGCAAAATGAATTTCAAGCTGTTTGTTATGCAAAAATAAATTGTGTTTATTCGTATTTCAATAATTCATGAGAGAATGAATATTTTTTACTGGGCGTAATTTCCAAATTTTACCAAACATTAAGGATGAGAATAAATGTGTGTCAGTGTGTGTTTGTTTCCAATTGTTTTTATCCCTTTGCTGCCCTTAAACTGTGATGAACTTCATTAGTAGACAATTGTTCTTTTCTGAAATAATAGATCCTGGGAAGCACTTTAAATAAAAAAAATGTATGCTTGTCTTAGAATAACTTATTGGTAGAATTATTGGACGTTTATATAGATTGTTTGTTGCTTTTCAATGTTATAGCTAAAAAATCGTATTTCTTGGTAACATGGTGTAAAAGATGTAATGAAAAATAAATAGGAGGGTTTAATACCTTTCGAATGATGTCTAAATGATGATATCAGACGAAAATTGAGGTCACTGACTACATTTTTGTGAAATAATGCAGGTGATGGTTTTACGAGCCAAAATGATCAAACACTTTTTAGAAAAAAATTAGCGCTGCGGCGTCAATTTCATTCCTATGTTCATCATTAAGGAATCATTTGTGATGTGTCAAAAAGTGGATTTGAGACAGCAATCTTCATAAAATGTGAAAAAACCTTTTTTGCACGCCTACAAAGTCGACAAGTCATTTATATTCTAAACACAACCATTTTATTTTATGATTATATAGCTCAGTTTTTTATGCTAACGTTTTTTTATTATATTTTCACGATCCCGCTATTTTTCTACAAAATCCCGCCAAATCCCGCTTTTTCAATTCATATGTCCAGCTTTTTGCCCAATAAGAGATGGTCACATTATACCACCAAGCAGATCTGTGGATATTTGTCTTGGAAATACTACGCAATATTCGGTATTTGTATGATATTATGAAATATTACTATAGATTTGGTATCCCAGGTGATTTTAATTTGAGTTCCATTATCTGGCCCGAAGTACATAATATCGGGAGTTTCTTCCAAGTAATGTGAATAATCCTTTCGAGTTAAAGTTATGGATAGTTAGCCTTGGAATCTGCTGAAATCAATTTTAACGTTAACGTTCGCTTGCCTCTCATGTGACAAACAGCTGATTTGGGACCCACAACAGGCACCAGAACGACAAAGCGAACGAAAATCTATGCGAAAGAAAACGTAAGCATTTCAGTGTAAAATCGGGGCCCACTAACTTTTTCTTCTGTCATCTAAGCGAATGAAAATTTCAAAATCACTCACTTCTGTTTTGTCTGTGGCAAGCATAAATAAAACAAAACAAATGTATTTCATATTTTTCCCATTATTATTGCTCTCCTCTCTACTTCATACTTCTTCCTCGGCGTGCGATATAATATCGCCACGAACTTCATAGGCATCAATTGAGTTGTTGTGAAGAACGAAGCTCGTATTTAACTTTCAGTTGCTCCTTGTTTTTGTTGTAGGTCTTTCAATTGCGTTCCTTGTATTCCTTTAGTAAGGATCTTCAGGAATGGCTTTAATTTGTGGTTCCTACCTCCTAAAACCCGAGCGTTTCGTTTTTCCCGGTCGAAGTCTTTTTGAAAACGTCGGTGTCCCGCAACTCGTCTATCAATATGGAAATTTCATATATATCAGTAACAGAACTTACATATGCACATATTCATTTACATGTAAAATAAGTATATTCTGGTCATCTCAACAACATTAGAGATGACCAGTAGCTGCCTACGGGGATCTCGAAATTAGCATTCCTCCAAAAAATGTGCGCGTTGGAAAAATTTATATTTTTCGACACCACACAAACAAACTCCAAATATTGATTGTTTACATTATTTTTTTGAAATTTGTTTTCAGTCATTTCAGCTGATAAAAAGTTGTGTCAACTTTTTTATTATAAGTTAGAATTTGGATATTTAACGCTTTTTTCTTGGCATATTTGCGATTATTTGATGATTTTTTGATCTGGCAACATTTTATTCACTCAGAACACGTAAGGCTATGCGAACGAAAAGTCAGAAGATAGTGGGTCGCTTTTTGATGCGAAAGTGAGTGACTGGCTTTCGTTCGCATAGATTTTCTTTCGACATCGTGGGCAGTTAATTAATTAAATCTTTTATTATATTTGTATATTGGTAGTATTATACGGCTGTGTCATGTACGTCGAAAGCTGGCTGCAGGTTTGTCAAATATTTCTCTCCAAACGTCGCGACTTTATTTCCGATTTGGCGACATGGTGATCTATACAATAGTTTGCGATTTTTTGTTGGCCTAATTTTAGAAAATTTGTCCTTTGATTTTATTATATTGGCATTATTTGGTAGATAAATATATTACATTTTTTTGTAGAGAAATATATTTTTTGGGGTACAAAATCCATACATCGTTCATATTACCATTTGCGATTTCTTTGATGCTTGTTATCATACTTCAACTCTGTAAAATATTTGGTTCATAGATGACGAAAAAAATAAAACATATTACAAAATAATGAACACTTATTGTAAAGATAATGGTAGGAGTTTTTTGTTGTCTATTTTTACTATGAAAACGCAAACCTAAAAACTAAGATAAACACATTCCCGTCGATTCTAACAAACAGATTTTCCAAAATGAATTATGTATGATTTTATTAGGATTTACTTCTTTTTTCGTTGCATTCAATTCATTCAATTGTTAATTTGTTTTAAAATCACACAGCTAACTAACTCACAATTAATTCTTGTTTTTTATTGAGCTTGTTTAAATAATTATTTGAAAATATTGTTAAGATAAGTTTGTGTTGGTTTATTGTGATTGAAAATAAAATTAGCATGATTAAATTTCAGTTAGATGAAACGTTGAAATTGTAATCTTTCTTCTATTATTTATGACTTTCGTCAAAAAAAATTTAAAGGGAGTTAGGTAAAAGAGATGTGATTTGAGCAAAAATTAAAACCTAGTCAGAAATACTGTTGTCGATGTACGTGGCTTGCCAACAAATATGTTTTTAGAATTTTGAAAATGAAGTAGAGACAAAGATTTTAAATTTTGAATAACTTTTAGAAAATTTTAGACAGACGTGTTCACCAATTCTTTGCAAAATTGTAGGCATTTTGTGGAGATATATGTGTTATTTGTATTTAATTTCCATTAGTTATGGTAGAGGTGTTTTGAATAAAAGGTGCTCCAGGAAAATTACATTAAATGATGGCAATTTATTGTTTGAACAGTTATGTGTATTGGTTGAATCGAGTAAAGGGTCTTTATATATATATATATGTGTATCATATATATACGTAATCCTAAAGCATTCATCCCGCTTTTCGCGGCACTATCCCGCTTTTTCATGCTCAGTCCCGCTTAAATATTCCATCCCGCATAATCCCGCTTTTTTTACAAAAGTCCCGCTTTTCTAGCTTTTTCGGTTTTTCATTATTTTTGGTACGTTACCGTTTATAAATTGTGACTTAAAAAATTGTTGGTAACCGATACATTTTTAAAAATATTAGGCCTGTTCGATTGGGCTTACTAGCTTAATTTTTGTATGGAATTTACTCGCTTAACAAGAAAGTAGCTTACTACTCTCTTAGCGTTGCTGCAAGATTCTTCTTATATAGCATCCACCGTGGAGTGAATTTCACGGTATTGCCCATTCTAGGCTGCCGACTTTTCGTAGAATCCAGTAAAATACTGTTATGTTTCTTGGTACTTACTATTATGTTAGCCAGTGAGTGTGCTGATGCTCGAACATGTCCTATAAATGAACTCGCCTAAGTTCTAATTACTTTGTCACTCTATACTTAGATGGAATGTGTAGTGCCGGCGAAGCGAGGGAGCTTTACCGGTGGCATTATGATTTGGCCATAACTGCTTTGCGTGGTACTGTTGATGGTCTTCCAGCGTAGCTCAGTCATGCGTGGTGTTCTCCAGCAGATTAAAGCGCAAAATCACATAAACAAAAAACTACAATAGTACCACTTATTGGTGCTTAATACTGCGGCTTCCTCGAGCGACTGCTCATACCGCGAAGGATAGTTGACACTGTTAGCGTTATTGTCAAAATCTCATATATTGATATCCAAACTTTGAAATTTTATTTTACTGATTAATCTACGAGTCACAGTAAAACAAAGAGAAATCGCGACATAAGCGATCGCTATCGAAACCCGCAGAACTACTTTGAAAATAATCTTAAGATTAATTAGCCGGCCTTTCGTCGGATTTTGTTTAAAAAAAGGAATTGGGAGACAATTATTTGCAGTTGTTTTTACAATTTCACAAGAAAAAGACTAATTTTCTCTTTTGATCGACAACAATTCGTATCGATACATTCTCCTTTTGAGGTTTCTTTTTTTCTGATTGGAAGAGTATAATGGCAACGAACAACCCTAGCAAAACAAATAAGAAGTTGATATGGAGGAGACAAATAAAAACTCGAAAAGCTCTCCTGTCTTCTTTCGCCTCATTCGTATGCATGTACTTCCCGCTTATACAAAATTTAACTTTCTATTACTACGTTTACACTACGGTGAAACTTATCTGTAGTTGGCTGGACTGAAACTCCTCCTACTGGATTCCGCAGATTCGAGATTATTGGGCACCTTCAGTTGCGCGAATAAATCCGCATCTTGTTCCAATAGGAAAGATTGCCTTAAATTGGAAGGCACGTGTCATTTACAAAAGAATAGGTTATTAGATCAGTCTATTCAACTGCACGCCACCACACTTTGTACACGATTAAATCTAGCTAAAACGGGCTGCAGCATTACATGCAATTTTGGCTAACCATTCTAGCCGCCATTTTCGAAATAGCATACCAGTTGTCGAGAATTAGCAATACTCTCACACTATGACTTCGAAAAGTACCAAGTGTACACCACTATGACTCATACTAAATTAACACAACTCTGTGGATTGCGACAGGGTGACATTACAAACCCAATCATTAGCCGGAGTCCCGACAGAAGGCTACTGGATTGGGCTGTAGCCCTGGACGTTCGGAATGCATGTCCTCAGTGGGGAAGAACTATGACCCTGAGATATAGCCGGGCATATAAAACACAAACTACTTGACGGGCACCATATGCTACAAATCCTTTGCGTGATACACTCCAATACTCTTACCGGCCAGATTCTCTATCTCATACATACTTTTTCCTACTTGCTTAGCGACCCTGCACTTTACAAATTTCATGCACAATTTGGCATTTAATTTTTTTGAAGCATCGCTCAAAATGAAATTCCTACGAAGTATTTCCTGTCCGGGCATGAAACTAACTTCCCTGGAGCGAGTGTTGTACTTCTTGGCGCTTCTGTTATACGCCTCATTCAAATTTGTTTTCATTCTATGTCTAATCAGCCCTAATAGATCTTCCCTCGGTAGGATGTCTACCTCTCCTTCTTCCAATGTTCCTAGTTTGTTGGCCATATCGTAGGCACTAGCATGAGTGATCATGTTGATCCCAAACATTGAGAAATAAGGCGATAATCCTGTAGAGGTATGTACGGTCGAACGCAGAGAGCACTCCACCGCAGACATGTGTCAGTCCCAGTCCCTTTGATCCTCGGCCACATAAGCCCGGATGGACGCGATGATTGAACGGTTTACGCGTTCCGACGCATTTGCCTGCGGTGAGTAGACTGCATTACGTACGTGTCTGCAGCCGTAGCTGGAAAGGAATGACAAAAACTCCTTCGAAACAAATTGTTGTCCGTTATCTGAATGGAGTATCTGTGGAACACCAAATTTGTGAAAAATCTCGCTTTCAAGAAATCTTACTACTCCAGAGGAAGTCGTTTTGCGCATGGCCTTTAAAACCACGAACTTCGTTAGATGGTCTAGCACTTTAAATATAAAAGTGTTACCTGCCCTTGATCTCGGAAAAGGTCCAATGAAGTCTACGTAAATCTTTTGCCATGGTTGATGGGTTACAGTCTCAGCCCCCATAGGCGGACGTAAAACTTTATTTGGGGCTTTAATTTCCTTGCACAAGGTACAATTATTCACATACTCGCGTATCTGGACTGCCATTTTCGGCCAATACAAATATTGTCGAAGCGCCGCCAATGTCTTACCGATGCCGCCATGAGACTTAACCACTGGCTCGTGGGCATTTGCTATTAATTGGTGTGTAAGTCCGGTAGGCACCCACAGTTTCCAGATGAAGTTATCATGGACCGAATTTCCATCAGTCGGGATTGTCTTTTTGTACACAAAAGGCTTCTCTATCCTTAAGTCTGGTAAACTACTTTGATATTCCGTGATATATTCTCGAAGTTGAACATATTCTTCGCTTTCGAATTCTGGAGAATCCAAATCTACAAGCGGCTTCTCATCGATGAACATGTTAACTTCGTCTACGTGCAGTCTGGACAACGTGTCAGCAACCACATTCTGGCTACCTTTTCTATGCTGGATGTCGAACTGATACCCTTGGAGTTTTAAACTCCATCGTGCAAGACGGCCATTTAGGTATTTTTGTCCCATCAGGCACTTCAGGGCACTATGGTCTGTCACTACGGTGAAAGGCATCAATTCGATAAAAGGTCTGAATTTCTCTATGGCGCTGATCACTGCCAAACATTCACGCTCAGTTACGCTATAATTTCGTTGTGCGCTTGTCAATTGAGCTGAGTGAAATGCGATCGGCCGTTCGAGTCCTTCGGCATCCAATTGGTATAACACGGTGCCAACTCCCAGGTTTGAAGCGTCGCATTGGACGAAAAATCGTTTGTCGAACACTGGGTGGGTCAAAATTGGACTTGTGGTCAGAGCTGTCTTGAAATCGTTGAAGGCTGCCACAGCTTCCTCATCAAAGATGAACGTTTTCGCCGTTCTGAGAGTACGTGTGATGGGGGCGGAAATAGTTGCATAGTCCTGGATAAATCGTCGAAACCAGGAGGTGAGGCCCAGAAACCGACGAACAGCACGAGGATATCAAGGGACTGGTATTTTCGTAATACCATCAATTTTCTCAGGGTCATGCTTGAGCTTACCCTCTCCGACGATGTATCCTAGGTAACGCAACTCTTTCCTACAAAATTTCGATTTCCCCAAGTTTATTGTAAGATTTGCCTGCGACAACAAGTCACCTACTCTTCGCAGAAGACTCATATGTTCATCGAAATCGGCAGATACGACCAGCAAATCGTCCAAATATATGAAAACCTTTTGCCGCAGCTCCGGGAGGATCACTCTATCCATCAGCCGACATAACCGCTGGGCTGCGTTGCACAACCCAAACGGCATGACAGTGAATTGATAGTGCGGTCGCCCCGGAACTGTAAACGCCGTTTTTGGCCGACTATCCGGTGCCAAAGGGATTTGCCAGAACGCATCATTCAAGTCGATACTTGAAATGTAGTATGTGTCCTGCAACCTACCCAAGAGCGCGTCAATAAATGGGAGCGGATATGCATCTTTCACCGTCCTCTCGTTTAGTTTTCGGGCATTAAGACACAGTCGCTTTTTCTCGCCACTCCAAACTAGCGTAACTGGCGAGTTCCATGGGCTGTTCTCCTCATATATTAATGCCTCTACCGCAGGCAACACCGGATAGTGGCGTTGTTTGATCGGTACAGCGTCCCTCGTATCGATGAGGTGTTCCTCCACTTGTGTCCTGCCTAGACCATGGGTTTCGAAATCCATAAAGTGTCTTTTCGCCCCTTCCAAGGCCTCGCTTTGTTCCCTAGACAAGATGTGAGTACTTGAGTCGTCGGATTCGATATCGGCATTAATGCTGCCAATAATATTTGGTGCAATGCCGAAGACCTTTCAAAAATCCACCCCGCAGTACATTGCATTTTCCAAATGCGGAACTGGATAAATATCTAGGGTATGATTTTGGTTGTCGTATGTGATCTCAGCTCTAACTTTACCAGTACATGATACGCGCTGTCCATTCGCCGTGCCCATGGTACATTTGTACACAGGACAGACTTTAAGGTTCAACCTTTCTACCAAAGCATGACAGTCCCTTCCCAAGCAGGTAACGGTCGCACCGCTATCGAAAAGAGCTAGTACATCGACATCATTAATTTCCACTTTTCGAAAAGGTCTGGGATCGGAATCTGAAACGCCCGCTATTCGTGCTGATGAAATTGAAAGTCTCCGAAGACGCCTAAGTTTATATCTAGCCCGGGTTTTTAAAATCCGGTTAGAAACTGGTTTCTTTAATATTTCACTATTAAATATTCGTTCCCTTGCTTGTTGGTAGTTTTTCAGTCGCACGTGAAACGGTAGGGTCAAGTCAGGTTTGGGCCTATACTGATTTACTGCAGGTGTTATAGTGGGGTTCATTATTGGTGTGGAATCTGATGAGATTCAAACATATTTATCAAAATGGCATTTTTGTGGTTTCAATCTGTGGTCTGAGTCGAACGTGAGTCCCCACTGGTCACGTTCGGCTGGCGGTTTTCCGGCTTCCTGCAGTTATTACACTGTGGAGCAGTTACTCCTTGCGCTCCAAAACGGAAACAGAAGAACGCTCTTTGAGTGGCGGTACACTGCCGAAAAGTGTGACCAGTGAGCCCACAGTTCCAACATTTACCGGGGTCCTGACCGACATGCTTTTTAACATTCGGCTTGAGTCTGAGTTCTTCTAAATGTGAATGGGCCTCCTCTAAATCATGTTCATAAATTTCATGCACGACTCTGTTCGATGCTCCTATGCGTGGCCTTTGTAGAGTCTCGCGATCTAGGAACTCTTCCGCTTTCCTGCATTCGGTTCTGATGTGTTCTGATGCGCTCCAAAACGGAAACAGAAGAACGCTCTTTGAGTGGCGGTACACTGCCGAAAAGTGTGACCAGTGAGCCCACAGTTCCAACATTTACCGGGGTCCTGACCGACATGCTTTTTAACATTCGGCTTGAGTCTGAGTTCTTCTAAATGTGAATGGGCCTCCTCTAAATCATGTTCATAAATTTCATGCACGACTCTGTTCGATGCTCCTATGCGTGGCCTTTGTAGAGTCTCGCGATCTAGGAACTCTTCCGCTTTCCTGCATTCGGTTCTGATGTGTTCAACAGAAAATATCTGGGTGCCGAAAAGTAAGTGTGCTAATCTTGAGTTTAAACCTTACTTTATTATATCTATCAGCTCGTAATCCTGCAACGGTTCACGCAACTGGGTCCTAAGGGTGGTTATACTATCAATATATTCGGTCGCTTTTTCGTCCCGTCCCTGTTTTCTATCCATAATTTGCCTAAGTACATCTATGTTTGAGTGATATCGTTGGAATTCCAACACGATGTCGATTCTCAAATTCCTTAATGACAAATTAGGATACAATTGAATACGGTCCCAATACCATTTATTTGGCCGCCCTTCCAGCAGTTGGTGAAATCCGTCTACGAGTTCTTGGTCCGGACACCGGTAGCTCTTTTGAAGTCGATCCACTCGGAATATAAAATCTTCTATCATAGGAGTTTTCGAAGTCGCGTCAAATTTGTTAAGTCTTCCAGAATTATTGTCTTCCGACCGTACTGTCAATGGACTATACGACGGCTGGGTTACAGTTCCCACCCTCTCTGTGCCCGCTGGCGACAGATTATGTGCCTCATTAGCGTTTCCATTAGTAGGGGTCCTATTGGCTGTCTGGATATTATTGTTCTGAGTAGCACCATTACTACCAGGAGTTCTGTCATTACCCTGATTACTGGTGTTGGCCTGAATCATTGTATTGTTAGTAGGTGCCCTATTATTAGCTCGGGTATTCCTACTATGACTAGGAGTCCGGTACGCCCCTGAATGAAAAGGTTGAGGATTCGGCATCGTAGTCGTAATGCAGCTGAATCAAAAACCAAGGGTAGAAACTATTGAAACTATTTTAATAGGACTATTTCGGTGTAACCAAAAATTTGTTACTGGCCAAAAATTAATATGTTGGAAACCAAGGATTTGTACCAGGGTGTATGCCAATATGTCTGAATAAACAGGTATTTTTAGTTGAGTCTGAATACTCGCAATAACTAGAAAATCAAAAATATTTCATCCACGATAAGTGGGAACAGCAATTTTAATTGAGTATTGCTTTTTAAATCATACACAATTTTAAAACTGGGATGATATATAAATAAAATTCGAATATGCAGAAATTACAGTATGGGCGCGAACATAAGCACAAGAATTCTTATATTTCCGGTCTAGTAATCCCATGTAGATCCGTGGTTCCCAAATCGCAATACCAATCTAAAATGACGGCACTACCGGTGCCCAGTCTTCGTTCCGTGTAGAAATATGCATCCAACCAAAGACAAATGCAAACTAATAACGCTGCAAAATTAATTATGATTTAACGGGGTATCTTCCACGAACCTACACTAAGTTATGAAAATAATATAATATATGATTTTTAATACTTAAGTCGGAATTCCGAACTAGTTTGTACTCGCTGATTGAGTTACTATATTTAGAAGTATTTAAAAATGTACGCAACAGTAATACTATTTCACCTATGCAAAATCAATAAAAAATAAAAGATGAGTGTGTAACCTTAACACGATTTTGTTATTTCAAACGAAGTATAAAAAATATTCAGTTTGATGGAAATAGTAACAATCCGAATGGGCAAGGACTGTAGTTCTCGACGCAATTATACTCCAAATATATTACCAAATGCAATTCCTAAATACTTTTAATCTGTTTCGCATCTGTTAAATCAAAATTAGTGATCAAAATTTTATGAAATCTTTCAAATATATATATAAATAACATCTGTGGACGGAAACGGCCATAACAATACTGAATGCAGGAAACCCCGTTGATTCACCAGAACATCCTCAAGACTCAGCACCATGCAAGTTACTTCCGTCGTCAATGGGTTGTATATAAAGAACAACACCAATTACATACGTATAAAGAAAATTAATTATTAAAACTATCCTGACATACCGCCGAAGCTGTTATCCCTGATCATCTAAATCAACACGATAAGACATTCGTTAGGTATATATCAGGTAAACCGTTTAAAAATGTTTCGTCGCGCCGAGCTATGTCATTGTGAACATCTAACCCGGTCATACTGAAACACCCTCTATTGGCCTAGAAAATACGTTGGGCGCCATTTTTGTTGTTTCTTGGTACTTACTATTATGTTAGCTAGTGAGTGTGCTGATGCTCGAACATGTCCTATAAATGAACTCGCCTAAGTTCTAATAACTTTGTCACTCTATACTTAGATGGAATGTGTAGTGCCGGCGAAGCGAGGGAGCTTTACCTGTGGCATTATGATTTGGTCATAACTGATTTGCGTGGTACTGTTGATTGTCTTCCAGCGTAGCTCAGTCATGCGTGGTGTTCTCCAGCAGATATGGCTCCTAAAGCGCAAAATCACATAAACAAAAAACTACAATAGTACCACTTATTGGTGCTTAATACTGCGGCTTCCTCGAGCGACCGCTCATACCGCGAAGGATAGTTGACACTGTTAGCGTTATTGTCAAAATCTCATATATTGATATCCAAACTTTGAAATTTTATTTTACTGATTAATCTACGAGTTACAGTAAAACAAAGAGAAATCGCGACATAAACGATCGCTATCGAAACCCGCAGAACTACTTTGAAAATAATCTTAAGATTAATTAGCCGGCCTTTCGTCGGATTTTGTTAAAAAAAAGGAATTGGGAGACAATTATTTGCAGTTGTTGTTTACAATTTCACAAGAAAAAGACTAATTTTCTCTTTTTATCGATAACAATTCGTATCGATACATTCTCCTTTTGAGGTTTCTTTTTTTCTGATTGGAAGAGCATAATGGCAACGAACAACCCTAGCAAAACAAATAAGAAGTTGATATGGAGGAGACAAATAAAAACTAGAAAAGCTCTCCTGTCTTCTTTCGCCTCATTCGTATGCATGTACTTCCCGCTTATACAAAATCTAACTTTCTATTACTACGTTTACACTACGGTGAAACTTATCTGTAGTTGGTTGGACTGAAACTCCTCCTACTGGAACTTATGGTGTAAGGCGATCACGTTCTCTGGGTCGATTCCGCAGACTCAGGGAAGATGTTGACTTCTGTTTTTTTCTTCTAAATATCGTTGCCAATGACCTGGTGTATAGGTGCGCTGTGTTTCTACTTTTGGAACGATGGAACAATAGCTGTGCACACGCTGCTACACCCACGTGATGGAGTTCACCGTATAGGCTTCCGTTCAGGATTGCGCCTCTCTCCTTTATTCACGTTGGCGTAGTGGTGTCGTTTACCGCCGAGATATTGGGCACCTTCAGTTGAGCGAATAAATCCGCGTCTTGTTCCAATAGGAAGGATTGCCTTAAAGTAGGACATTATTCAAACCACTATTTATAATTACTTCCACTATCTTTACCACTTTATGAAACTAGCTAAATAGAATTGGAAGGCACGTGTCATTTACAAAAGAATAGGTTATTAGATCAGACTATTCAACTGCACGCCACCACACTTTGTACACGATTAAATCTAGCTAAAACGTGCTGCATCATTACATGCAATTTTGGCTAACCATTCTAGCCGCCATTTTCGAAATAGCATACCAGTTGTCGAGAATTAGCAATACTCTCACACTATGACTTCGAAAAGTACCAAGTGTACACCACTATGACTCGTACTAAATTAACACAACTCTGTGGATTGCGACAGGGTGACATTACAATATTATGAAAATCATGATATTTTTATGCAAATTTGTTATCTACTTTTACATACTACACGCCGACCTATATTACATACTGTTTTAAATTCTGTGGATATTTGTCTTGGAAATACTACGAAAAACTCGGTATTTGTATGATATTATGAAATATGACTATAGATTTGGTATCCCAGGTGATTTTAATTTGAGTTCCATTATCTGGCCCGAAGTACATAATATCGGGAGTTTCTTCCAAGTAATGTGAATAATCCTTTGGAGTTAAAGTTATTGATAGTTAGCCTTGGAATCTTCTGAAATCAATTAATCTTTACAACTCTGTTTGTGATTAAATCGATTTAAGTCTCTCTAGTCTTAAGTGTAAAATATTGTGTAATAACTTAGTTAATTAAATGTATTATTATATTTATATATTGGTAGTATTATACGGCTGTGTCATGTACGTCGAAAGCTGGCTGCAGGTTTGTCAAATATGACGATTTCTCT
>CANDYM010000018.1:0-81836 GCA_947397865.1 Polietes domitor
GCCTATTTTCACCACCGGTTCAGCATGAACATACTGTGAAAATTTCAAGAAGATCGGTTCAGTAGTTTAGGCTGCTATAAAGAACAAACAAACAAACATACAAACACAGATTCATTTTTATATATATAGATAAAATTTAAAATTGCATTTAACATATTCAACTCTCTCTGGGAATAAGCCCAGGAAGGAAACCAATTATTCCAAGTACTTAAATCGCAAAAAATAATAAATTGTCTATTTTATACCATTATGTTGTATCCCAAAATTATTTTTTATTTCCTCAATGAGACAAACTTCACCCTATAATAAAACATTTGTTTACCAAATATTTAAATTCAAAATTCTAGTACGATTTAAGCCAAACAGCTTCCAGGAGAACTAGGTGTAGGGCATCATATAGTCGGCCACACCCGACTTAAACCTTCCTTACTTCATTTAGTCTGGGGAAGGTGATAGGAAGGTGACAGCGTGTCGGAAGTAGGTATGGGGCAACCACAAAAGTTAATAGAGTTTCCATGGTGGAACTCAGATTCCAGAGGGAGGACTACTCCGGCATGACAGCAGTCGGAATCAAAAAGGTAATTTTGGGTTGAGATGGTGTTTAGTTCGGCGTTATTTGTATCTAGATTCCGTTTATGTGTATTTCTATTCCTTTTTCGGTCCGTGTTTTCTTTTTTGAGTCTGGCATGATTCAGTTTTTTTTCTGTTTACTGTCGACGGGCATTTGTTGAGGGACTCATCCCATCCGGCGAGCCTAGCCGCGCTGAACGCCAGCAAGCTCGACAAATGGCTACGAACTAATTCCCTGATTTCCTTAGTCAATATCCAACAAGTGTTTTTTGGTAATTGCATTTTTTTTTGGTGTCTCCAAATTAACTTTGGCATTCGATTTAGCTTATCCGCTACATTCTGCAAAACTCTATCGGATCTCAATTTCAATGTAATTGGAAAATGGACCATAATTGATTATAAACTGTGAAGTTTTGCACGTTGTCCGATAAGTCCATTGATACTGAACATAGTCCATTACTGTTGCAGAAATCTATATAATTTCTTCCCATATGTGTTTGTTACTTTATCTTTGGATTTTCTTATATCAGAGCATGCAGTAAATTCTTTTAATAATTCTTTAGGGAAAAGTTGGTCTTCCCCAATTCTAATATTGTGATCGCCTATTATTAATTTTCTCTAACAGTTGGCCTCAACGGACTCCTTTAGTTTACCAAAGTCCTCTAACCAATTAACTCGTCTAATATAAACCGGAATTATTTCAATTTCTACTGAGTTCATGGTGCACACAATGATATCACAATCTCCACGTTGTACGAGTCTATGATTAAATCTATATCCAAATACTTCCGCACACCACAGACCTGACCACCAATAGCTTTAACCCGAATGTTGTTTCTAGAAGCTGATTTCCAGTTTTATATCTTTTAGCTTCGATTTTTGTTTCAACATGTGTCTCCAGTAAGGTAAATATGTCGAAATGTTCTAAATATTGGAAAAAACTATGGTGAAGATATTTGTTTCCTAATCCATGTATATTATACACCACAACATTTAGATTACAATAATTCTTAAGTAATTTATTTTCTACAAATCTTTTCAGTACATTGTTTTCATTAGAATATTTTTGTGTGACTTCAATTGGTATCTTGTTGGTGATATTTATAAGTTGAATTGTAATTAATCAACAAAGTATGTAGTAAGTAAGTTTTGTGGATCAAGGACGAACGCTATTTAATTTGAGGCAAATCGGTTCAGATTAAGATATAGTCCCCTTACAAATATCGCTCCCGATTTGCTTTTTCCGTCCTATAAAGCACATACAGTACCCGATTTTCTTTAAATTTGGCTTAACACCTTATAACCTAAAAAGAAATATCTGTGACAAAAGCGGGTTAGATCGGTTCACATTTAGATATGGCCCCCATACAAATGCCGCTCCAGATTTGACTTTTTCCGCTCCAGAAACCACATATTGTATCCGATTTTCCTTGAATTCTGCACAATATCTTAAAATCCAACTAGAAACACCTATGCAGAAAGTGGGTAAGATCGGTGGGTTAAATCGGTTCAGATTTAGATATAGCAACATTTGTTGCTCCCAAATGTTTAACCGATTTTGGCCAACATGGTGGCATACATGGCGAAAGCGGGTCACATCGTTCCATTTCTGACATTCTCAATTTCCACCTCTGAATTAACTTTCACTTTCTTTTTGAAAAAGTTTTAATGGTGCCAAATAGGGAGTTTTGTTTGGCTAGTCCTCCCTTGGCCTTCTTGCAGTCTGTTCATTATTCGATTGCTGAATTAACTTTCACTTTATTTTTGAAAAAGTTTTAATGGTGCCATATAGGGAGTTTTGTTTGGCTAGTCCTCCCTTGGCCTTCTTGCAGTCTGTTCATTATTCGACTGCAGCTTCTCTGGATTCTCTCAACATTTGTATACCCTCCACATCCAGGATGGGGGTATACTAACTTTGTCATTACGTTTGTAACACCTTGAAATATCGTCCTGAGACCCTATAATGTATATATATTCTTGATCGTCATAAAATTCTAAGACGATCTATCCATGTCCGTCCGTCCGTCTGTCTGTTGAAAGCACGCTAGCATCTAAACGAAAGGAGGTAGAACGTTCAAATTTTCCATAAATGCGTCTTATAGTCGTAGATCGGTTGGGATTGAAATGGGGCGAAATCGGCCAAAAGGGAAAATTTTTTCCCTCACAAGGACTAAAAATACCCATAACAATCCCTAATATGTTAGCGTATTTAATCATGTTTTTTGAATATGTCTGCTTATATTTGCTTGATATTCCCCTTATAGCAAAAACGTGCACCATAAAGTGATTCTTATTTGTAGCGGGTGAAATGGGGAAAAAAGGGATAACAGGTAAGAAGGCGTTAAGTTCGGCCGGGCCGAATCTTATATACCCTCCACCACGCAGTGCATTCCACAGTATTACCAGCAGATTAAAGGATGTCGACATAGAAGTACAGAACCATATTACGAAAAATGTGATATGTTTATGCACATTACTATATTTGATTACTATTTCAAACTATAATGTATACTTATGCGCACTGTTTAAAATCTACTACTATATATAAATACAATGCTGTAATTGTGAAAGTGAACATGCCGAAAATATTAGGCGATTGTCAGTCGCCATTAGGGAGAAGCATTTTCAGATACAGACAAAGTGACTGCATTTTTTTGATTAGAAAAGTACAAATTTTAAAGGTATCCCCATTCGCCCCATTCTCCGCCCAAATGTACAAATTTGGAAAAACCCTTTTTGTTTCGAGTCTTCATAGTCAGACCACCGAATACACACCGAATTTCTCGATATCAACTTCAGCGGTTTGGAAGGTCCCATTTTGTTCCCTCTTTTTTAATTATATTCCTTAAGAGTACGAATTTCGAAAAATCCCTCTATTTTTCGTGTTTATGCAATTAGAGGGATGTACACACCGAATTTCATGATTCTAGCTGTTGTCGTATCATTGGTACCATATTTTATCCATTTATGTCCCATTTCGCCCGCTAAAACATTTATTTTCTTTGTGGTGCTTCCAAGCTACAAGAGGAATGTCCGCAACAAATTTCAAATCATCAAATCAAATCAGAAATTTAATTAATAAGCCAAGGCTACCAATATTTTTATACCATGTATATATATAATGGAAATAATACTTCCATTCATAAAGTAAATATAAGGCAGCAATTATAAATACCCTAAATTTTGTGTATTTTCAGCTGCATTCCTTTGGCTGGTTGTATTCCCATCTATTTTAAATTCAAAAGTATACATTTTGAAAATACTTCACGTACGCAGTAAAAGCAACAAAATAAAGTACGAATTTGGAAAAAAACATATTTTACGTGGCTATGCACTCAGAGGAATGTATATACCCAATTCCATGATACTATCTGCGGACATTTTGTTGGTACCATTTTTATCCCCTTTTTCGCATTTTACTCCTTAAAAGTACGACTTTCGCAAATTTATCATTCTAGCTGTAGCCTTTTAGTTGGTACCATTTTTAACCATCTGCTCCCATTGAATCCCTTGAAAGTACGAATTTGGAAAAACTTTTTTTTTCGTGTCACTCAGTCAGAGGAATGTATACCGCGAATTTCATGGTTCTAGCTGCATCCATTTGTTTGGTACAATTTTTATCCCCTTTTTCCATTTTACACCCTAAAAGTACGAATTTCAAAAATTTCCTTTATTTTATGTGTGTACGCAATCAGAGGAATATATACACTGAATTTCATTATACTTGGTGCAGCCGTTTGGTTGGTACTATTTGTATCCATCTATCCCCATTTAACCCCTTAAAAGTACAAATTTAGAAAAAAAACTTGTATATTATGTATCCATTCTATTAGAGGTATGTACACGCCAAATTTCGTGTTTCTATCTGTTGTCGTTTGATAGGTACTATTTTTATCCCTTTTCGTCCCATTTCGGCCCCTACAAATAAAAATCACTCTATGGTGCCCTTTCATGCTATAAAGGGAATGCGAATTGCAAATATCAAGAAAATACAATTTTATATGTTCAAAAAACATGCTGAAGGCGTTAAGTTCGGCCGGGTCGAATCTTATATACCCTCCACCACGGAGTGCATTCCACAGTATTACCAGCAGATTAAAGGATGTCGACATAGAAGTACAGAACAATATTACGAAAATTGTGATATATTTATGCACATTACATTTGATTACTATTACACATTTGATTACTATTTCAAACTATATTGTATACTTATGCGCACTGTTTAAAATCTACTACTATATATAAATACAATGCTGTAATTGTGGAAGTGAACATGCCGAAATATTAGGCGATTGTCAGTCGCCATTAGGGAGAAGCATTTTCAGAAATATACAAAGTGACTGCATTATTTTAATAAGAAAAGTACAAATTTTAAAGATATCCTCATTCGCCCCATTCTCCGCCCAAATGTACAAATTTCGAAAAAAAAAACCTTTTTGTTTCGAGTGTTCATAGTCAGCCACCTTTCTAGGTGCATCCGTTTGGTTGGTACTATTTACTTTATTGTTATTTCTGCCTTTAAATTTTCATTTTCTGATGTTAGGCGGTAAATTTCTTCTTTTTTCCCTTCTAAGTTGTTTTTCACCTCTATAATATCTGATTTTGTTGGTAGGTTCTCCAATTTTTCATCTAACAATTTCGACAATGTAGCATTCATCAAACTTAATAGACCAGAAGTGGTCATACTTCCCACCAGATCCAAATGTTATGGTGAAACCCCAAACCCTAGTTGTGTACCAAAATAGAGTTAAAATTACAAAAGAAAATATAACTGTCGACTTAGACAAACTACTTCTGTGAAATATATGGATCTTTCTTTGAATTTGGTATCCCACTATATGATGATGCCTATAGAAAGTTGAATGATTGTATTTTAATTTGAAAGTTGCATTTATATAAGTCAATTCCAATATGCGTGACCATTTGTTCCTATAAAAAACAGCTAATCTATTGTGCTTCTTTAGTGTATCAAAGTAGATAGAGCTTTACCATTATCTGGAAGGATTATGATATTCAAGATGTCTGGTCAAATATGCCTCATATGAAAAGCTGTAATTGCAAAAAATTTATTAAATTAATCCATTGGCTTGCTTGACTAGCTTATTTTTTGTATGAATTTTACTCGCTTATCCAGAAAGTAGCTTGCTACCCCCTTAGTTGTGTTGCCAGATTTTTCCTGTTAATACACTTAACACTTTACCATTTAGAAGATATAGACTTTTTAAAATCAATGTCAAATATATAGGACAAACACAAATAAGCTACCAAACGTAAGAATTTTGAATCACAATAAATATTTTTTTACGTAACGTCTCCTAAGACATATTCATAATATTTTAAAAAGTTCTTCTGGTTATCTAATTTATTTAAATCGGGTTGTAAATCTATGGTTATATGTAAAGCTATAGCAAAAAATTCGTAAACAACATTTCGCCACACTAAAACTCGAAAAAAGGTATAACAACTAGCTTTGTTCCAAAAATTTTTGAGAATATTACTAATAGGAAGCTTTATTAAGAGAATAGAAGAAATACAATAGAAAAATATAATTGAATCGTTCGACCGTCTCCGTTAAGTAGCAACTATATGAATTGTCAAACATATTAGACAAATCCAAGGAAAAGGTTATGAAAAACCAATGGGTAGCAACGTTGCCACTTTATCAAGTCTCTTAACTGTAAGCTAGTAAGCCAAATCGAACAGGCCTCATATTATAGATTTTGGGAATGAATTCCCACTCCCAAAAAATAATTGTATGGGATAATAATATGAAATTATGGGAACATTGGCGAATATCGGTAATATTAACAAATATTACACTACTTGCCAAAAAATAAAAGAAATGGTATTAAAAGCCTTCCTTTTTCCCAACAGAACGAGCCGGTAAATCAGCCGAAAGCCGCCTCCGCCGACCAATTTTGGGTAGCGCCGCCGCCGATAGTTATGGATCGGCTTGTAACTCTGGACTGGTTCAGATTTATATGTATATAGCTCCTATATATATTTCGCTCCCGGATTGATATTTTCCGCTCTCGAAACCAATTATTTTGACAGATTTTCCTCAAATTTGGCACACCACCTTATATTTGAACTAGAAATATCTCTAGCGAAAATGAGTCAATTCGGTTCCTATGGAAATATAAATCCCCATTTGACTTTTTCTGCTCTAAAAACTATATAAATTAACCGAATTTGCTCAAATTTGGCATAACCTTACTTACATTAGAACTAGAAATATCTAAAATTGGGTCAGATCGATTCAGTTCCCTCACAAGGACTAAAAATACCCATAACAATCCCTAATATGTTAGCGTATTTAATCATGTTTTTTGAATATGTCTGCTTATATTTGCTTGATATTCCCCTTATAGCAAAAACGTGCACCATAAAGTGATTCTTATTTGTAGCGGGTGAAATGGGGAAAAAAGGGATAACAGGTAAGAAGGCGTTAAGTTCGGCCGGGCCGAATCTTATATACCCTCCACCACGCAGTGCATTCCACAGTATTACCAGCAGATTAAAGGATGTCGACATAGAAGTACAGAACCATATTACGAAAAATGTGATATGTTTATGCACATTACTATATTTGATTACTATTTCAAACTATAATGTATACTTATGCGCACTGTTTAAAATCTACTACTATATATAAATACAATGCTGTAATTGTGAAAGTGAACATGCCGAAAATATTAGGCGATTGTCAGTCGCCATTAGGGAGAAGCATTTTCAGATACAGACAAAGTGACTGCATTTTTTTGATTAGAAAAGTACAAATTTTAAAGGTATCCCCATTCGCCCCATTCTCCGCCCAAATGTACAAATTTGGAAAAACCCTTTTTGTTTCGAGTCTTCATAGTCAGACCACCGAATACACACCGAATTTCTCGATATCAACTTCAGCGGTTTGGAAGGTCCCATTTTGTTCCCTCTTTTTTAATTATATTCCTTAAGAGTACGAATTTCGAAAAATCCCTCTATTTTTCGTGTTTATGCAATTAGAGGGATGTACACACCGAATTTCATGATTCTAGCTGTTGTCGTATCATTGGTACCATATTTTATCCATTTATGTCCCATTTCGCCCGCTAAAACATTTATTTTCTTTGTGGTGCTTCCAAGCTACAAGAGGAATGTCCGCAACAAATTTCAAATCATCAAATCAAATCAGAAATTTAATTAATAAGCCAAGGCTACCAATATTTTTATACCATGTATATATATAATGGAAATAATACTTCCATTCATAAAGTAAATATAAGGCAGCAATTATAAATACCCTAAATTTTGTGTATTTTCAGCTGCATTCCTTTGGCTGGTTGTATTCCCATCTATTTTAAATTCAAAAGTATACATTTTGAAAATACTTCACGTACGCAGTAAAAGCAACAAAATAAAGTACGAATTTGGAAAAAAACATATTTTACGTGGCTATGCACTCAGAGGAATGTATATACCCAATTCCATGATACTATCTGCGGACATTTTGTTGGTACCATTTTTATCCCCTTTTTCGCATTTTACTCCTTAAAAGTACGACTTTCGCAAATTTATCATTCTAGCTGTAGCCTTTTAGTTGGTACCATTTTTAACCATCTGCTCCCATTGAATCCCTTGAAAGTACGAATTTGGAAAAACTTTTTTTTTCGTGTCACTCAGTCAGAGGAATGTATACCGCGAATTTCATGGTTCTAGCTGCATCCATTTGTTTGGTACAATTTTTATCCCCTTTTTCCATTTTACACCCTAAAAGTACGAATTTCAAAAATTTCCTTTATTTTATGTGTGTACGCAATCAGAGGAATATATACACTGAATTTCATTATACTTGGTGCAGCCGTTTGGTTGGTACTATTTGTATCCATCTATCCCCATTTAACCCCTTAAAAGTACAAATTTAGAAAAAAAACTTGTATATTATGTATCCATTCTATTAGAGGTATGTACACGCCAAATTTCGTGTTTCTATCTGTTGTCGTTTGATAGGTACTATTTTTATCCCTTTTCGTCCCATTTCGGCCCCTACAAATAAAAATCACTCTATGGTGCCCTTTCATGCTATAAAGGGAATGCGAATTGCAAATATCAAGAAAATACAATTTTATATGTTCAAAAAACATGCTGAAGGCGTTAAGTTCGGCCGGGTCGAATCTTATATACCCTCCACCACGGAGTGCATTCCACAGTATTACCAGCAGATTAAAGGATGTCGACATAGAAGTACAGAACAATATTACGAAAATTGTGATATATTTATGCACATTACATTTGATTACTATTACACATTTGATTACTATTTCAAACTATATTGTATACTTATGCGCACTGTTTAAAATCTACTACTATATATAAATACAATGCTGTAATTGTGGAAGTGAACATGCCGAAATATTAGGCGATTGTCAGTCGCCATTAGGGAGAAGCATTTTCAGAAATATACAAAGTGACTGCATTATTTTAATAAGAAAAGTACAAATTTTAAAGATATCCTCATTCGCCCCATTCTCCGCCCAAATGTACAAATTTCGAAAAAAAAAAACCTTTTTGTTTCGAGTGTTCATAGTCAGCCACCTTTCTAGGTGCATCCGTTTGGTTGGTACTATTTACTTTATTGTTATTTCTGCCTTTAAATTTTCATTTTCTGATGTTAGGCGGTAAATTTCTTCTTTTTTCCCTTCTAAGTTGTTTTTCACCTCTATAATATCTGATTTTGTTGGTAGGTTCTCCAATTTTTCATCTAACAATTTCGACAATGTAGCATTCATCAAACTTAATAGACCAGAAGTGGTCATACTTCCCACCAGATCCAAATGTTATGGTGAAACCCCAAACCCTAGTTGTGTACCAAAATAGAGTTAAAATTACAAAAGAAAATATAACTGTCGACTTAGACAAACTACTTCTGTGAAATATATGGATCTTTCTTTGAATTTGGTATCCCACTATATGATGATGCCTATAGAAAGTTGAATGATTGTATTTTAATTTGAAAGTTGCATTTATATAAGTCAATTCCAATATGCGTGACCATTTGTTCCTATAAAAAACAGCTAATCTATTGTGCTTCTTTAGTGTATCAAAGTAGATAGAGCTTTACCATTATCTGGAAGGATTATGATATTCAAGATGTCTGGTCAAATATGCCTCATATGAAAAGCTGTAATTGCAAAAAATTTATTAAATTAATCCATTGGCTTGCTTGACTAGCTTATTTTTTGTATGAATTTTACTCGCTTATCCAGAAAGTAGCTTGCTACCCCCTTAGTTGTGTTGCCAGATTTTTCCTGTTAATACACTTAACACTTTACCATTTAGAAGATATAGACTTTTTAAAATCAATGTCAAATATATAGGACAAACACAAATAAGCTACCAAACGTAAGAATTTTGAATCACAATAAATATTTTTTTACGTAACGTCTCCTAAGACATATTCATAATATTTTAAAAAGTTCTTCTGGTTATCTAATTTATTTAAATCGGGTTGTAAATCTATGGTTATATGTAAAGCTATAGCAAAAAATTCGTAAACAACATTTCGCCACACTAAAACTCGAAAAAAGGTATAACAACTAGCTTTGTTCCAAAAATTTTTGAGAATATTACTAATAGGAAGCTTTATTAAGAGAATAGAAGAAATACAATAGAAAAATATAATTGAATCGTTCGACCGTCTCCGTTAAGTAGCAACTATATGAATTGTCAAACATATTAGACAAATCCAAGGAAAAGGTTATGAAAAACCAATGGGTAGCAACGTTGCCACTTTATCAAGTCTCTTAACTGTAAGCTAGTAAGCCAAATCGAACAGGCCTCATATTATAGATTTTGGGAATGAATTCCCACTCCCAAAAAATAATTGTATGGGATAATAATATGAAATTATGGGAACATTGGCGAATATCGGTAATATTAACAAATATTACACTACTTGCCAAAAAATAAAAGAAATGGTATTAAAAGCCTTCCTTTTTCCCAACAGAACGAGCCGGTAAATCAGCCGAAAGCCGCCTCCGCCGACCAATTTTGGGTAGCGCCGCCGCCGATAGTTATGGATCGGCTTGTAACTCTGGACTGGTTCAGATTTATATGTATATAGCTCCTATATATATTTCGCTCCCGGATTGATATTTTCCGCTCTCGAAACCAATTATTTTGACAGATTTTCCTCAAATTTGGCACACCACCTTATATTTGAACTAGAAATATCTCTAGCGAAAATGAGTCAATTCGGTTCCTATGGAAATATAAATCCCCATTTGACTTTTTCTGCTCTAAAAACTATATAAATTAACCGAATTTGCTCAAATTTGGCATAACCTTACTTACATTAGAACTAGAAATATCTAAAATTGGGTCAGATCGATTCAGTTATAGCTCCAATACAAATTTCGATTTCAATTTGATTTTTTCCGCTCAAATTTAGAAATAGAAATATCTATATTGGAAAGGGGTTCAGATTTATATATGGTTCCATTCTGCTCTAGGAAACACATATTTTAAACAGATTTTGATCAGAACAGAACTGGAAACATACATTGTGAAAGAGGGTATCATCGGTCCATGATTTAATGTTGTAAAAAGTGAAGGGTGTCATATAGTCGGCCCCGCCCGACTTTAGACTTCCCTTTCTTGTTTTTTATTTTAGATGTATTTTCATGAAGATGTCACCCAATGGATGACGAAATATTGAATATAAATAAAAGAAAAAACTTTTACAAACAAATACCTCGAGTTTGAATCAATCACCTTCTAGATTTTAATAAAATTTTTGTGCAGTAATGGCTATCTGCCAATTTAAACTTTCATAGTGCTCATATCTAAAATCTTAATGAACCATAGAAGCGCGAATAATATGGAATTTTGAATACTTTTTAATAATACCAGTTAATAATAATCTTTATATTACACTGTACAATATTAAAAATTACTTTTAAGACTTACAAAAAAAATGTTTTTACGCTCTCCTAAAAAGTTGTGTTTTTGTTCATAGCCACTTCGATAGCTACAATAATTCTAGTGTAATTGGAGAAAACTATTGATGTTATCGTTTCTAAAAATCTACGTAGTAGTTCTTTTGTACGGGTTGATATGGATTGTTCCATAAAAAATATTTTTCTTGATTTTTACTTGTTTAACATATTCTGTGGCGTATGATTGATATTTATTAGCTGGGTTTAGGTTAGTGTTCGATCACACCGCGATTTTAAAAAACCGGTTGCCTGGTTTTCTTTTAAAAAATCTGGGGTTTTCATAAAACAATAAGAAATGAGGAACATGTTCATTATAGAACAATTTTTTTAACCTTCATTGATATTAATTGAATATGGTACATACATCCTACTCGCTCTTGCGGATATAACAATTCTAATATCATTATTAGATTCAGCACATATAAATCTTGCGTAATTAACTCCAAAGACTTCTGTCTGCAGACTTTGTTCCCTGGCCAAAAACTCAAAAACTTTAAATTTTGATTTTAAATGTACTTTCAAAGTGCTATCGAACTTTATTACTACTTTTCTTCCTTCATCTAATTTTCCGTATTACTTTGACCTAAAGTAAACACCAAATTTCACCAAAATTTCATCAAAAACGGATGAATGTTCAAAACTATTGTTCTTCTGTCTTTATTTGCGGAATTACCCAATAATTTTTATTTTTTTATTTATTTTTATTATTTTTTCATATACAGCGCCCAAATATTACAATGAAAGTGTTCACAAGGTGTCTTAATGTCACGCATTATTCTAAAGTACGTCAAAGTCACAACTTCAGGAAATTTAGAAACAATTGCAAAAAAGTGAAATCGGAAAAGCCGCGCAATCGACATGTATTAACACATTTTTGTACTCCCTCTCGAACCTGAGTTCCGCCATGGCAACTCTCTAAGTTCTCATGGTTGCCTCATGCCCACCTTTCCGAAGCGTTGTCACCTTCCTATCACCGTCCTCGACTAAAACTAGCCCAATTAAAATATTTTCAAAATCTTTATTTAAAAGAAGACAAACAGATTTATCTTATTTTAATTTCAAAGGATTAAACATTCAAAAATCCATGCAATTTCGAAAAAACATTTAAAATCTTAAAATATTTGCGTTATCCAATATTTTTTTTTTGAAGCTAAGTAGGTATGTACAACTAGAATAGCCTACTAGTTCTCGTTGCTTCTTTTCCGGGGAAAGTAGTCTGCAGATTGGAACTGACCCCAAGCTTGTCGTACGCTTCTCCTTCCTGGCTGAGGTAATGTCCGCCTGTCCTTGTAAGTACATATGTTCGTTTATGTCAGTATATGTCCGTATCCTTAAAATAAAAAAAAAATAAAAAAATTTGTTTTGCCTTTCAGAGACGCCATTTTCTTTTTTTATTTAGGGACATTTCCCTGCACTACAAAACATACGGTGCTAGGCCTGCGCGTATCCCTACCCTCGTCGTCTATTCTTCCTAAAAAGGAGAGTAAAAAACAAATAAAAATAATGACTGCCCTAGCTATGCTTCTTCTAATACATAAACTTTCCACTTTATTTTTCAGATTTATTCCATATCCTTGTCAATTCTTGTATTTTTGTCTGTCTGTCGGGTTGTCCGTAATCTGTCCAGACAAGTACCTCAGCACCCCTGGATTGGTGGTGCTGCAAAAGTTAAACTGCAGTCTCACGTTGTGGCCGAGGTTCCGAATTTGTTTGCGGCTATTAATTTGCTGCCGTCTGGTAATTGTTGTCTTTACTTTATTTAAATGTTTATACCCTACACCACTTCGTGGTCTAGGGTATTATAAGTTAGTTTCGCGCCAAATGTTTGTAACACCAAGAAATAATTGAGATAGACCCTCCTTGTATACGGATCGGCTTAGAATCACCAGCTGAATCGATTTAACGATGTCTGTCTGTCCGTCCGTCCGTCTGCTGTATATCTAAGCTTGTTCGCACTTTACAGGTAGCAATTGTAGTCCGATTGTCATGAAATTTGGCAGGAGTTACTTTTTTTGGCCAAGGACGATTGGTATTGAATTTGGAGAAAATCGGTTAAGATTTATATATAGCCTCCATACAAATATCCCTATAATTTACATAATTAATGCACGAGAATACACATTTTACATGGGATCATGACCAAATTTTAAAGATCGTGTTATATTTGAACTAGAAACAGCTGACGGGAATGTGGGTCACATGGGTCCAGATTTTGATATAGCCCCCATACAAATGTACCTCCGATTTACAATATTACTGCTATAAAATTCACATTTTACATCGGATCTTGATCAAATTTTCCACACAATGTTACATTTATACTAGAAACAGCTATATAGGTCAAAGTTTTGGTACAGCCCCCATGCAAATGGGCCCCCAGTTTAGACAATTATCGCTCTAGAACACACACCTTACATTGGATATTGAAAAAGTTTTGTAGATCATGTTATATTTCATCCAAGAATACCTACTTTGAAAGTGATCTATATGGGCCCACTTTTTAATGCAGCGCCCTTACAAATGGCCCCCATTTTAATTATTATCTAGGGCCCACATTTTATATCTGAAGTTTTTAAAATTTTGCAGATTATATTATATTTCAACTTAAAATACATACTATGAAAGTATATGGGTCCATATCTTGGTATAACCCCCCATATAAATTGGGCCCAAATTCTACTCTATTACATCTCTATAACCCACATCGTGCGTTGGATTTCGATACAAATTTGCTGATCTCGTTATATTTCAACTAAGAATACCTACTTTGGAAGTGATCTATATGGACCAACATTTTAATGTAGCGTCCTTGCAAATGGCCCCCATTTTTAGTATAACCCCTCTAGGACCAATCTTTTACATCGAGAATTTTTCAAATTTTGCAGATCATATTCTTTTTCAACTAGGAATACCTACTATGAAAGTCAAATATATGTGTCCATATTTTGCGCACAATCCCCGCACAAATGGTCCTCCAATTTTATGCTATTACAGCTTGAGAACATATATCGGATCTTTAAAAAATTTTGCAGATCATGACTGATTTCCACTAGGATGTACTGTCACTTTCTAATATTATATACTCAGTTTGTGGCCATTTGTCGAGCTTGCTGGCATGCTGGCGTTCAGCGCTGCTAGGCTAGGTTCCTCATAGGTTCCTCAACAAATGCCCGTCGACAATAAAGAAAAGAAAAAAACTAACTCATGCCAGGCTCAAAAAGAAACGAAAGAAAAAAAACACGGACCGAAAAAGGAATAGAAATACAACGAAACGGAAACTACTACTACTACACACTAACAACCCAAAATTACCTTTTTGCCTCCGGCTGTTGTTATGCCGGAATAGCCTTTCCTCTGGAACCTGAGTTCCACCATGGCAACTCTATCAACTCTTGTGGTTGACCCATACCTACCTCTTCAAAAAATTGTCACCTTCCTACCACCTTCCTCGGACTAAAATTAGCCCATTAACGCAATTTTCAACATCTTAATTTTCTTTTTCAAAACATTATAACAATATTTATTTATTTAAAAGAAACGCTAAGCAACTCATTCCATTTTGAAGGAAATAAAGGAAAAACCATGAAAGCTTGGTAAAGCAAAACTAAATCATATGATTTCGTATCCAACATTGATTTTTGGCATCTCCAAGTATATGCGCACTCTAGCTTCTTTTCTTCAATTCCCGGGGAAAGTAGTCTGCAGATCGACCGCACCCAAGTTGGTCTAATTTCCTCCTTCCTGGCTGAGGTGATGTCCGTCTGTCCTTGTAAGTATGTATGTTCGTTTATGTCAGTATGTGTCCGTGTCCGAAAAATAAGTATATGTTTATTGTTACTGCTGCATATTTAAACTTTTTATTTCGTCATTCTAGGTCGGTCAACTTTTCATTCATCTAGGGACAATGGATTCCCTCCACTACAAAAAAAAAACCAACGGTGCTAGGCCTGCGCGCAACCCTACCCTCGTCGTCTAGCCTTCCTGAAAAGTTTCGAAGGAGAGTAAACAAAAAAAAAAAAAAACAAATTAAAAACTTGACCTCCCTAATTATGCCTTACTAACTATAAACCTTTCACTCTATTTTTCAGACTGTTCCGTATTTTGCGTCAAACTCCTGTATTCGTCTGTCTGTCGGGCGTTCGTGTTCTGTCCGGGCAAATACCTCAGCACCCCTGGATTGGTGGTGCTTTAACTGTTGACCTGCAGTCCCACGTTGTGGCCGAGGTTCCAAAATGTCGAATTGAATTATCCGCTGCTGTTTCGGTAACTTCTACCGTTTTTGTATACAATCCACGAGAGTATTATGTCTTTGTGCATTTGTTTGTAACACCCAAAAGGAAGCGAGATAGACCCATTGTTAAGTACTTAGAATCACTTTCTGAGTCGATTTAGCAATGTCCGTCTGTCTGTCTGTCTGTCCATCTATTGTTGTAATCAAATTACAGGTCGCAATTATAGTCCGATCTTAACAAAAATTGGCACAAGTAAGTTTTTTGGAACAACTTGGATATAGCCCCCATATGAATATCACTCCCGATTTGACATTTTCCGCTATAGATTTTCTTTAAATTTGGCACAACATCTTATAATCCAACTAGAAACACCTATGCAAAAATTCGGTAAGATCGGTTCAGATTTAGATATAGCCCCCATACAAATGTCGCTCCCGATTTGACATTTTACGCTCTATAAACGACATATTGAACTCGATTTTCTTTAAATTTGACACAACATCTTATAATCTAACTAGAAACACATATGCAGAAATTAGGGAAGATCGGTTCAGATTTAGATATAGCCCCCATACAAATGTCGCTCCCGATTTGACATTTTCCGCTCTATAAACGACATATTGTACTCGATTTTCTTTAAATTTGGCACAACATCTTATAATCCAACTAGAAACACATGTGCAGAAATTAGGTAAGATCGGTTCAGATACAAATGTCGCTCCCGATTTGACATTTTCCGCCCTATAAACGACATATTGTACTCAATTTTCTTTAAATTTGGTACAACAGCTTATAATCCAAGTAAAAAGCCCTATGGTGAAAATGGGTAAGATCGGTTCAGATTTAGATATAGCCCAAATACAAAAGTTTAACCGATTTTGGCCAAACTATACATATTATATTTCACCTATTGCGTTCCAGGTTTCACTATACCCCCAGACAAATTTCCTTTCCGACTTAAAATTTTTTGTCAAACACATACATTTACAGGATACAAAAATCCTTCCTGTTTTCACTTTTTCACCGAATTATATTGTATTCGGATAGAAAGTGGAGTGTATCATAGAGTCGGCCCCGCCCGACTTTAGCCTTTCCTTACTTGTTTTTATTTAAATTTTAAATTTTTACCTTTAAGGTATTTTAAATTTTGTTGGTTTTTACAAAACGTTCACCGTGTGTGTGTGTTTTGTTTGTTTGTTGACTTTTTTCAACTGTTTCACAATAAAATTGTCAGGCCAGTTAGAATGATGTTTTTTTTTTCTTTAAAAAACTCTGTTGACTTTTTTCTTATCTCGCAAGTTTTATTTGGAACCTCCTACGGCCAAGCTTCAAACGGAAAAAGAGCATTTTCCTCCTCTTGGGAAGCCATCTCTCCCCGCCTGTCACCTCTGACAGCTGACATATTGTCGGTTTAAAAACCACTGAGAATCTTCTGGTAACGCTTTCTATTCATTTTTGCCTATTGGCCACTTGGTGCCGCTTGCTCCCTGTACTGCGCACACTACAAACCCAACCATCCTTTGTACATCACTGTAAAAGGATGGGAGGGAAAAATGTGCGTTGCTTGGTGAAAAACACAACAAAACCCTGACGTAAGCTTTCCTAACAAGGGGCAAAACTATTTCACGTTACAATTCTATTTTCATCTTTACGCCAACAAACTCAGTGTGACCTCATCTGCCTTTAAAACACGTTAATTTTGTTTAAATCCACAAGATTTCGTTTAAAACCAGAGGATTTCCTTCCAATCCAGTAGATTCTGCTAAAATCCACTAGGTTTTGTTCAAATCCAGTAGATTTGTTCAAATCTAGTAGATTTTGTGTAACCCCACCTACAAATCCCCGGTAGTGTAACTGGGCCCATGGATGGTTACCGGTTATCGACAGGTATTGAATACCTGGTAGTTGGGGAATTATTGTCACTAATAAAATGCTTAAAAAACTAAAAGTCAGACGGACGGACTGAAAAAAGCTGCGAAATTAATAAAAATTGTGGTAAGTATATTGTGATTGTGTTAAATAGAAATGAAAAAAAAAGTGTAAATTGTGCTACGGTGACTAGTGAAAGTACGGAATAACAAAAGCAGAAATAGTATTAATGAATGAATACTATTGTTAACGTGGTGTGTGTACATGTGGGAATGACACTAAAATAATGTACAGTGCGGGCAAAAAAAAAAAAACGATTGATAAATAAAATATTAAATAATAGTGCCGAAAACTAAAAGTGCGTACAAAAAAGTAACAAAAATTTATTTAGTGAACATTTAAACTAATGAACTAATTAATTGCCAAAACTCAAAAACGTGGTTTGATCGGAATGTGTATGTGTGTTTGTGAAAGGGCGTTTATGCAAAAATGCCTACAGCGTGCATTGTCAAAAACTCTAAAAGTTCGTTCTTACAAAGTAAATAGAAATTTTTGCTAAACTTGTGCTCAAAGTGAACAACCAAAATTAAACGGGACTTGTAATTTTTCATTACTCAAAGTAATTTTAAAAGAAAAGAGAAGTGATGAGAAAAAAATAAAGAATGAAAAGCGAATGAACGAATCAAAACAAAACAAACCGGACGGACGGAAAATAAATAACACAACAAAGTGTGTAGTGAAAAAAATCGTGAAATTATTGTGAAAAATTAAAATAAACGTGAAATGTAATATATATGTGAAAAATAAAACGAAAAGTGTGGTGTAAAAGAAAGTGTGTGATAATGAGTAAAGTGAACACAAAAAGTGAGTGCAAAACAACTAAAATGAAAGTGAATGATTGAGTGAGAAAACGCCTCCAAGAGAAAATTGGTTCAAACGTAAAACAAATTAAATTAACGCGAACAATCGAACTAAATAAGTGAATAATTTGATACTAATTTGATAATATGATATAATAAAAAAACGTAAAAAAAATTGGAAAACCTAAAAATTCAAATCGAAAACTGAAAACTACGGATGAATAAAAAAATATATAAACTCTATATGCCACAATAATGCAAATGAAAAAAAAACAAAAAATTGAGTAATAGAGGCCAGTTTACACTAGATTAACCTGAACGAATGCGAGAAATTAAATTGAATTAAAGACGGTTTACTTTAAAACTTACAGGCAAACTAAGTGAATTACGTGTGCAATATTAGAAAACTAAAGCGAATATCAAAATGAAAATTAAATTTACTAATAAAAAAACGAAAATTTTAATTAAATTAAAAACTGATTTTTATTATCATTATGGCACAATTTAAAAATACCTATCAAAAAAAACAAAATTGGCAAGAAAAAGAATTAATTAATAAAAAAAATCAAACAAATTTAAAGATGAAATAAAAGATAACGCAAAATTTTAATCAATCGGAAACAATCACAAAAGTTGGCAATTTAATTTTTTTTTTTCTAAATTTTGACTCAAACCTCGTACCGATGCAAGACATATAAATAATATTTCTCTTATCTTTTCAGTTGCCTGTTTATACCGATGAGATGGACATCAATCTGGCGACACATCCTATGGAAATGGAGAACATCTCCATGACAACAGGTGAAGTAATTAAAATGATCCAAAATTTCAGAATAATTCGTTGTTGTCTTTCCTAGGTCAAACCACAGCTGCACAAGATTGTCACCATCATTCGTAGAGGAAAAATTCTGTAAGTTCTTAAAACTAACAAAATCTATCCTAACACCAAATCAAAATTTATGTACACTTGTTGACGAAATATGGTCTACCATGATGTCCATGAGTTTTTGGGTATTATTTATCCCGGAAATGGGTAACAGGATGTTTACTCCAAAAGATTATCCTGCAGATTCCGATCAAACAAAAAAACGGATTTCCTATAATTTGATTTGATATACAAAATATCAGATAATTCTAAATTTAATTTTTATTTTCGCCTTCGTACGTAGATTCAATTTATTGAATTTCTTGTATTTCTTTTGAATATTTGAAGAATACTTGATTTCAAAGATTTAATAGGACAACTCGTGATGTTGTTTATAAGAAATTTTGGGGCGAAAGTTTTTTTTGTAAATTAGCAATTCAAATTTTAATGCCACTTACCAACGTCCATGAATTTGTCAACTCGTACTCCGCTAAAGCGCGCTCCGAAACCAGCGATGTCGGATACGACGCATTTACCAATACATCGTGCATGCCTTGGTTACTTGAATTCCGGAATCCTGACTTGACTAGACGTAATCTGCTCCTAGTATCGCTCATTGTCTTGGTGGCTAATACCTCCTTGGGTCTTAATGTCATAGTTCTCCTAGCCTTTGGACGGTGCACTAACGGCAGTTGATAGTTACACATGTAACTTTCTAGGAGCAATGGTTAAAGTCCAAGTCGAAACCTCCGAATTCCAGCGTTGTACTCTTGCCTCGACAGTTTCGGCGCTCGCCTCAAGTGGAAAGCGTATAGACATTTCATGATCATGGTTTGCCTTTGGAACGGGAAATGTGAAAAAATTTTTTTTCCAAAAAAACTAAAAATTCAATGCTTAAATATACAGCAAAATACAATCCTTCGATGGTTTAGTATTTCATTTGGCTTATTACCTAATCGATGGTAGACCTAAAAAAATTCAAGATATATAAATAAAACTATTAAATATAAACTACACCCTATTGCTTCAGGTCTTTAGCGTGAAAAATTCCTAAAGATTTCCCTTTTAAATCTGTGACGACGAAAGTCCGGAGTCGTTTTCGGCCCCACATACAATAGCCTAGAAGGCTCATTTATTTTATTTTGTCAATTCCTTTTAGTTTTAAGTCCCTTGAAGGGTATATTTTAGTTATAAGGATATCGTAGTTATAAGTCCCATGAAGGGTATTTTTTTGTTATCTAGTTATAAGTCCCACGAAGGCTGTTCAGTGAATAATAAACAGTTTAAGTTAAAATCCATGTACTTGCATTAATACATGGGCATAAGGTACAGTCAGAACAAAACATCAGGATGAATGTTGTCAAATTATGTTGTTTACCAATCTTGATAAACAAGCAACAGTTAGTTGTTGGCTACTTTTTGTAAACAAGATACCGTTAGGTCAGCAACCCAAGCGGTGACGATCACACACATACCCACATACACACACAACAGATGAGGATCGGCAGTGATTGTCACACACAGCATACCCATCACAGCCATCACACTCATAGCAACAGCGCGAAGAATATAAGAAGGAGGAAAACCAGAATTGAGGTCAGTTGGTCGGGAGCCGTGAACAAGGACAGACGTTGGTGAGTATTGGTAATATATTTAGTTATAACTGGAGGGCCGCCGTTGGTCTCCACGTTTTAATAATAGTGCCGTGCGTGATAATTGGAGGGCCGCAGTTGGTCTCCACATTTAGTGAACTTTTCGCGTGCGTCTGACTAGAGGGCCGACGTGGTCTCTTCGTTATATAGTTTTCGCGTGTGTCTACCTAGAGGGCCGACGTGGTCTGTTCGTTATATAGTTTTCGCGTGTGTCAACTTAGAGGGCCGACGTGGTCTCTTCGTTATATAGTTTTCGCGTGTGTCTACTTAGAGGGCCGACGTGGTCTCTACGTTGATTAGTATTCGCGTGCGTCTAATTAGAGGGCTGACGTGGTCTCTACGTTATTTAGTTTCCGCGTGCGTCTAATTAGAGGGCCGACGTGGTCTCTACGTTATTTAGTTTCCGCGTGCGTCTGATTAGAGGGCCGACGTGGTCTCTACGGTATATAGTTTTCGCGTGTGTCTACTTAGAGGGCCGACGTGATCTCTTCGTTATATAGTTTCCGCGTGTGTCTACTTAGAGGGCCGACGTGGTCTCTACGTTGATTAGCTTTCGTGTGCGTCTGACTAGAGGGCCGACGTGGTCTCTACGTTATTTAGCTTCCGTGTGTCGAATTAGAGGGCCGACGTGGTCTTTACGTTGATTAGCTTTCGCGTGCGTCTGATTAGAGGTCCAACGTGGTCTCTACGTTATTTAGCTTTCCACGTGTATCTGCTTAGAGGGCCGACGTGGCCTCTTCGCTATCTAGACTTCCGCGTCCGATTACTTAGAGGGCCGACGAGGCCTCTACATACGTGTATCTGATTGGAGGGCCGTCACAGGTCTCCACCCTCAAGTCCCCAAGAAGAGCCGTCTCTTGGACAGCTGATCCTCGCCACACCTCACCATCGCAATTCTTCTCACCACACCGCTCACCAATCAACAAACCCCACGCCGTGATCCGTGTCCAGTACAGCCATATCTCCCACCCTAGTATTAAGAACGTTGTTATCGCTCTCTATAGGATAATTCAATAAAATCATTATATCGGGATAAACTGAAACACAGTCGTTTTTACTCTATGTCGCTACACAAATAAATTTCTGTGACAAACCCTTCCCCCGCGAGCTGAACCCCAGCAACCAGAGGAAACTCGTCGTTACAGTGGCGCCCGAGCAGGGACAAAGAGTATTAACAAACAAATCTATCGTACGACATAAATACGAAGTATCCCTAACATAACGGTACAATCCTAATAGAGAGCGGAATTTAAAGAATGGCAAACACATTACGGCTATCGTGGGCTTACAGCCTACGTAAGGAAAACCTCACTAGTTATCTGGCAGAGTTTGAATGTGAGGTCGGAGGAACCGTCGAGGAACAGAGAAAGCGGTTCGCACAATTTCTGGCGGAAAGCCACGAACCCAAGCGTCTTCAGCGACTGTTACAACTGCAGGATAAACATGAACAGCCAGGGACAACATCGGATTCCAAACCAGTGACACCTCGTAAACGACCAGAAATTATGATTACGTCCGGAGAAACCCAGGGAAACGCAGTAACGGCTCCCACAGGACTAAACCATGGTTGCAATGACTGTTCGGACCATTCACATGGTGCCGGTACTAATGTCAGGCAGACCGCTAGTAGTGCCGAAGCAAGGGCGGCGAACATCGGCATGGATATAAAGGCTATAGCCGACCAGGTCAGGAAATGGGGTATCGGGTTCAACGGAGAACACGAACCGTGGGAATTCGTTGAAAGGCTAGAGGAGCTAGCCCAGATGTATGCTATCCCATAGGATAGAATGGCCATAGTGATGCCCGAGGTACTCACCGGGAGAGCCCTAGTATGGTATCGGAATAACAATCGGCAGTGGCAAACATAGCTGGAGTTCAGACAGGATTTCCTGAGATTCTTCCTTCCACGTCGGTATTTCGAGCATCTGGAAGATGAAATACGGAAACGTCGTCAAGAACCCCGGAAATCCTTCAAAAACTACACCCTCCACATGCAAAATCTAATGAGACAAAGCAGCTACACGGAAGACCAGAAGTTGGAAAGAATTTTTCGTAACGCACTACCGGAATACCTATGGTATATACGCCGGAGGGACTTCCTAACGCTTAATGATCTCTTGGAAATGGCAGAGGACATGGAGAGTATCCCGCCAACCTCACAACCCCCTAGAGAACAACACCGACGAATGAACCCAGACGAAATCCAAGGAATGCAACAGCCGCGCATCAACCAGCGAACCGCGTGTCGGCGCTGTGGACAGGATGGGCATTTCGCTACACACTGTCAGAATGAGCCTATACTATTTTGTTGCATCTGCGGACGACGAGATATACGTACCATTCAATGCTGTCGCCGCCACTCGGGAAACGAGAATCGGACCCGTACCGAACGAGGAGGTATGGGTCCGCAGCCGGAAACACCTCGAAACTAGGAACCTCATTATATCTCGAATCGATACAGCTTTGACAACGTCCATCGAAATCGGAGGGTTAAAAATCTCCGAAACCTTTCTCGTCATGCCCGAAGCCACCGAGGATGTCATACTCGGCTTAGATTTATTGGCTAAATGTAATACCAGCATAGTGTTGGCTGGTCTATCATGCAACTTTCAGAGCTTAGGCGATGGTGCCGCTCAGCACTTTGTCTCCGATCGAAACCTCCACCTAACAACCACATCCAACCCGCCAGCCATGACAATACCCGAAACACCATCTATATCAACGGAAGTCGCACCCCCACCATGTACACATTTACCAGTAAGTGACCCCAACGTCGAACAACAACACAGAGTTAGAGCTCCAGAAGTTCCGAGAATTACACGGAGTGTCCACCGCGGCTACCCATAGGATTGTAATGACGGACGACCGTCCGTTCAAGTTACGCTACGCTGCCCGTAATCCTGCAATGCAAGCGATCATAGATGAAAAGATCAACGAACTATTAATCAATGGCTATATCGAGCCGTCCCGAAGTCCGTACAGCTCCACAATCACCCTAGCACAAAAAAAGAATGGAACCTGGAGACTCTGCATGGATTTTAGACATCTAAACAGTAAATCAGACCCTGATGCATACCCTTTGCCCCGAATCTCGTCCATATTAGATCGCCTCCGCGAGGCCACATACGTTAGCAGTCTTGATCTAAAAGATGGCTACTGGCAGATTCCCCTGGAAGAAGCTAGCAAGAAGTATACGGCTTTTACGGTCGCCGGTCGTGGCTTATACCAATGGCGTGTTATGCCCTTTGGATTACACTCTGTTCCGGCAACGTTCCAACGAGCGCTAGATGGTGTGATCGGACCGGAACTGGAACCATACGCATTTGCCTATTTGGATGACATTATTGTCACGGGTAAGACTCTAGATGAACATTTAAAGAATCTGGGGGAAGTATTCCGTCGACTTCGAGCAGCTAACCTAAGGATTAATCCTGAAAAATGCGAGTTTTTCAAGCGAGAAACTAAATACCTAGGACATGTCGTTAGTGCGGAAGGAATCCATACGGATCCAGATAAAGTAGCAGCGATACAGAAGATGTCCGCACCAAACACATTAAAAGAATTACGTCGTTTTCTAGGAGTAGTGTCCTGGTACCGCCGTTTTGTGCCCGACTTTGCCACGCTTGCACACCCACTCACGTCGCTACTTAAGAAGGGTAAACACTGGACATGGACTGAGGATCAACAAACCGTCTTTGAAGTACTGAAGGCCAAACTTACGGAAGCACCGGTTCTGGCATGCTCTGATTTTTCGAAGACATTTATCTTACAAACAGATGCGAACGACTATGGATTAGGTGCCGTTTTCACTCAGGAACTGGAGGATGGTGAACGAGTAATCGCATATGCCAGCCGGACCCTGAATGGAGCTGAGAAAAACTATTCCGCCACAGAAAAGGAATGTCTGGCCATCGTTTGGGGAATCAGGAAAATGCGACCATACCTCGAAGGATACAGATTCCACGTTATTACGGATCATTTGCCTCTTAAATGGCTGAATTCCATTTATAATCCGACTGGACGTCTCGCTAGATGGGCTCTAGAGCTACAGCTACACAATTTCACCGTACAGTATAGGAAAGGAAGATACAACGTGGTCGCCGAAGCCTTATCGCGCCAACCGCTGGAAACGCTCCATCGGGCAATCACGGAAACGTCAACCACATGTCCATGGCTCCAGAAGAAGCTACGGGAAATGAAGGAGCAACTTGAGAAATTCGCTGATTATGCCATAGTCGGAACTCAACTTTTCCGACACATAACTAGGCATCCGAACGATGAAGACTGTACCCCTTGGAAGCTGTGCGTGGCCACCCACCTACGAGAACGTGTATTACAGGAAAACCACAGCCAACCGGCTGCTGGGCATCAGGGTATCCGGAAAACTAAAATTAATTAATCGTGTATGCAACCGATATTATTTGCCTGGGATGATTCCCGACATAACCAGATTCGTACGGAGCTGTGAATCGTGCCAACAATACAAACCAAGTCAGATCGCCCCTGCAGGAGAAATATTGGTGACAATACCCGAAGAGCCCTGGGCTACCGTATGTGCCGATTTTGTAGGCCCTCTTCCTCGGACAAAGCCTGGGAACTCTATGCTTCTGGTGTTCTTCGATCTTTTTTCCAAATGGGTCGAGCTAATCCCACTTCGGAAGGCATCCGCAGACAATGTGGTGAAGTCCTTCCGAGAACGTATTCTGGCCAGATTTGGAATGCCCAAAGTGCTAATAACTGATAATGGGAGCCAGTTTACCAGTCGAATCCTCCAGAAGTATCTCAGCGAGGTCGGAGTCCATCAGCAGTTTAAGGCACCATACTGTCCTCAGGAGAACCCAAGCGAAAGAGCAAATCGAACAGTAAAGATGATGATCGCCCAGATTGCGGAAAATAAACATAATAGATGGGATGACTACTTGCCCGAAATCAGTTTGGCCGTCAACAGTAGTACCTCGGAATCCACCGGATACAGTCCCGCCTTCCTTGTACAAGGTCGAGAGCCTCGCCTCCCGAACGCATTGTACGTTGAACTGGTAACTGGGACGGGAGCAATCGAACAAACGCCAGACGGAATGGCCAAGGAACTAAGGAGATATTTAAGATTGTACGCAACCAACTGGGTAAAGCAGCGGAAGACCAGCGCCGGTACTATAATCTCCGCCGCCGTCCATGGAAACCGAAGATAGGGGATCTAGTTTTAATTCGACAGCACCCATTATCGCGAGCCGTCGAAAACTTCGCCGCCAAGTTAGCCCCTAAGTTCGATGGTCCGTACGAGGTTTTGGATTTCGTATCACCGGTTCAGGGTCGGAAGAAAAACGATATACGAAACGCGCATCTCAGCGAAATTAAACCGTTTATTGACACTATAACCCCATTCACAACCATTTCCTAGGCTAACAATCTTACCATTTTTTTCCACAGAACAAAAAAAAAACAAAAATCTCACAAAATGGACCGAGCCCAACCAGCAAAAACCAAGGCCTACTACAAGGAGAAGTGGCAAATACAAGAGGGAATCATCCCTCGTAGGAGTGCGCGCCAACAGACCAACCGCCGACAAATAAAGGGTCTGGGTAAACCGCGGGAGGCCAACACATCGGTTATCCGACCGACTACTCCTCCCATGCTGCCGTCTTGTTACGTGGTACTCACGCGGCTCACCAAGGCAGAGATACAAGCCGACCGATTTTAAGCCGACAAGCCGCCGCCGCCGCATGTTTCTGCACGAGCCGCGCCGCCGCCGATTTCATCGGCTCAAATCGACTCAACCACGCCGCCGATTTCATCGACTCATATCGACTTCAACCACGCCGCCGTGATTTGACGGAGTTCTAACTCAGTCAAATCTTACTACCAAAATAGACAACCCACTTAAAATTACAAAAGAAAATATAAATGCCAACTTAGACAACCTACTGCTGTGAAATATATTGATCTTTCTTTCATTTATATAAGTCAATTCCAGTACGTGTGGCCCTGTGTTCCTATAAATAACAATATCTATTGTGCTTCTTTGGTGTGTCGAACTAGGTAGAGTATTATCATTCTTTGGAAGGATTATGATATTCAAGAACTTCTGGTCAAATATGGCTCACATGAAAAGCTGTAATTGCAAAAATATTTATTAAATTTATCCATATTATACATTTTGGGAATGGATTCCTTATCCAAAAAAATGTATGGGTTAACAATTAGGGCATCCAACCGATTAAATTTTATTCGATTAATCGAATAATTTTTGTCAAATATTTGTTCGAAATCATGATTTTCGAATAATCGATTAATCGATATTATAAGTTTTGGTTAAAAAAAAACTAATGAAATTGTCGTATGCTTTGTATGATAAATTGATTTTGAATATCCAGTTTGCTCCATTGGGGTACACTAAATATTTTTTTTTCGATTTTTGATTTGTATGCTCCACAGATATTAAAATAACGATTTATCAGACTTCATTTAAAAATAGCAAAAACTGACCAATAGTTTCGGAATTATTTAAAATTTAAAGAATAATAATTTCATAGAATAGTAAATTCATAGAAAAATTGAGGTTAAACCGTCATAATAAAGTCAGTTCTGTTATAAATCATATGATCCATATTCGGAAAAAGTCAATGGATAACTTCTGATATTATGCTCATTTAAGGTTCTTTAGTATGATAAGATATTACGATATTTGTCAACTTCTAATGAATTTCGAATTTTAAATATAATCAGATACATAATAAACGTTCAATATATAGTTGAACTACCCGTAAACTGCCGTGTCTTGTCTATATAACTCTTATTAATTATATTTTATTTAAGTGGACAATTGTTCGATTAATCGGTTAATCAAATAACTCTCGACTTCATTATTCCATTAATTGGAAATTTTTTGTTTTCAAATAAACGAAAAATCGAATAACATAAAAGTCCGAATAATTGGATATCCTAATAAGAATATTAAATTATTGGCTAATATTAACGAATATTGAACTACTTGCCAAAAAATAAAATAAAATTGTTCCTTCCATTTTCCCAAAATTGTCGACCAATTTTGAACAGCGCCGCCGCCGATAATTATGGTTCAGCTTGTAACTCTGCACCAAGGAAGAAATCCGTGCGGCACAGGGACCCGGAGAGGGGAACGAACCCCGTACTGCCCAGTTACCTCTCCTGTTTCGGACGATGACGAGGTGATCATCCTATCGAGCGACGATGCGGCGACACCCCCCCGAGGTGGGCTGCGATCGTACCCCGCAACACCATCACCCTGTGTTTCCCCACTCCAAGACGGACCGTATGAGTCACCCCGACAAAAGGAGGCACCACCCATGGTAGCAGATCAAGGACCACCACCAATCTATGAGATTTACTCCTCATCTTCATCATCCCCATCTTCTTCATCATCCTCACCGTCCTCATCGCCCTCATCATCCAGCACAACATCATCCCCCCGGTCCGGCACCAACGGTTACAACGATGTTGTAAGTGGCAAGGTCAACAGCGGAGGAAGGATGAACGCGCGCCTTACCAGTGTGCGAAGTCCGGGAACACCGCCGTACCGCGCCGTATCCCCGGATGACGAACCATCCTTCCAGTGCCGGCAGAAACTTGCACCGAATGTTAGACAGTGGCTGGTACCACTGGTCAGGAAGGCGGTGAAGGCTCACATTCCCCACAGTAGGTCGTGTACTTTGGTGATAACCGGTACCGTATACTAATTAACCGCCAAGGTACGGTTATCATCATGTCACGATGAGGGGGGGCAGTGTGACGACGAAAGTCCGGAGTCGTTTTCGGCCCACATACAATAGCCTAGAAGGCTCATTTATTTTATTTTGTCAATTCCTTTTAGTTTTAAGTCCCTTGAAGGGTATATTTTAGTTATAGGGATATCGTAGTTATAAGTTCCATGAAGAGTATTTTTTTTGTTATCTAGTTATAAGTCCCACGAAGGGTGTTCAGTGAATAATAAATAGTTTAAGTTAAAATCCATGTACTTGCATTAATACCATGCTAAGTGTGTCGAATTAGCCGCGCGAACTGCTGATAATTTACTTGAAGATAAAGGACTTCGCTGGTGTTGCAAAAAAAATGTAAAATCTTCGATGTTGAATTTTATTCCTTCTTTAAAAATACCCGTAAGGAATTTGACCAGATCAACAATGACCTTATATCCCTCACGGAAAAATTTGGCAAATATAGGGAGGTCTTTGAAAATGCCACTTGCGTTGAACAGTTTCTTCAATCTCCGCCTGATTCTCTTCCAAAAAGAAAGAAAACTTCTGACGTCACATTTAAAAACAAACCGTCTGCAATTAATGTTCTGCACTCAAACACATTACCTGCATCATCAATTACTATCAACGATGTTCAAAGCAATAATCCTGTTCAACATACTGCTCCAGATATTACTGTAAGTGGAGTTCAAAGTGATGATGTCATTAGTCCGTTCCAAACTAATAAAACCATGCCATTAAATAATCCTTCTTTGGACATTACTCCTTCTGGTTCCAGTAAGTTCTATTCTCCAACAAATACTCCTAACACATCTATCCCTCCTAAACAACTAAAAGTGGTACCATCAAAAAAAACTATTTTTGCTGCTCGATTTGCTGCTGACACTTCAAAAGAAGATGTAGCATCATACGTAAAATCTAAGTTGGATGCCGATGTTGAAATTATCGTTTTTAAATTTAAATATACCGAGAAACGAAGTAAAGCTTCGTTTAAAATCATTGTTCCTGAAGACGTATTTGACTCTGTTGTTAATCCAGATTTTTGGCCGCCGAAAGCTATTATTCATGAATATGTTTATAGAGATAACATTCGATCAGATATTGTTCACTTACCGTTGCAATCAAACGTTGTGTCAAAAAACTAATTTCTTTACACTCTGATAATCATATTCATGTAGTTTATCAAAATGTTAGAGGATTAAATTCTAAATTATCTAAACTTTATACTGATAGTTATAATTTCAATTACCACTTAATTGTCTTTACTGAAACCTGGCTTCAGGATAAAATTTATAATTCAGAAATTTTATGTGAAAAATATCAGATATTCAGGTGTGATCGTTCTGATAAGATTAAAAAAACAGGCGGTGGGGTTTTAATTGCAGTCTCCATCGGGTTTCCTTCTGAACAAATTATACTTCCTTCCGTCGTTGATATTGAATTTGTTGCAATTAAAGTAAGGTTTAAGAATATAAATTTATTCATTTCATGTTCCTACATTCCTCCCGGCTCTGATGTTGCAATTTACTCTAAACATGTTTCCGCAATACAGTCCGCTTTTCAAACTTCTAAATCGTGTGATATACTTGTTGTTCTTGGAGATTTTAATCTACCTTCAATCACGTGGAATCAATCCTTTGATTCAAATATTCTTGTTCCAGTTCTTGCAAATAATTGCGTTAACGATTGCGTTGGATCTTTGTTAAGTTATGGTCTCTTTCAGGTGAATAATGTATATAATGTATATGGCAGGCTTTTGGATTTGATTTTTGTTAATCAGCCGTTGGAGGTTTCGCTGAACTCTTCTATTCCGGTTACATATCCCGTCGACCGCTTTCATCCTACCATAGATTTAAAAATATTGCTTCCTTCTATTTCATCTTCTCAAACTTTACAAAATGTTAGATATGAAAAAGTTTACTGCTATTCTAGAACAGATTATTCAAAACTTAATTTACTTTTATCATCTATTAATTGGAATGATATTTTGTCGTCCAAAGTTTTAGATGATGTGATAAATAATTTCTACAGTGTGTTACATGATTGCATCTCAAAATCAGTTCCTAAAATTTTTAAACATGATACTATTGGCCCACCTTGGAACAATTTTCATTTAGCTAAATCGAAAAATAAGAAAAATAAATTATTTAAAAAATACAAAAAAACTGGTTCCTCTGCTGATTTTTCTAAATATTCGATTGCAAGATCTGAATACAACATTGCGAACAGAAGTGCTTACAAGAATTACATAATCACCATGAAAAATCAATTGAGAAATAACCCTAAATCTTTCTATAAGTTTGTAAATTCCAAACGCCGATCACGTAGTTTCCCTAACTCTTTAAAATTTGGTTCCATTTTAGCAGATGATGATTTATCAATTAGCAACTTATTTGCAGACTTTTTTTCATCGACCTACTCAAATAAAAAATTTGATCGTTCTATTCCTTATCCTTATAGTATTGTTGAAGCTTCACCTATAAATGTTTCAATTATAAGCAGATATACGGTTTTGGAAAATTTGAAGGCATTAAATATCACATTTAATCCTGGTCCAGACGGGATCCCTAATAACATACTTAAATACTGTGCTGATACTTTATCATACCCTCTTTCAATAATCTTTAATAAATCAATAAGTTTTGGATATTTACCACCTTTATGGAAGGAATCATATATAATCCCCCTTTTTAAATCTGGTAGCAAAATTGAAGTATCAAATTACAGAGGCATTGCAAAATTAAGTGCCATTCCGAAGCTATTAGAAAAAATTATGACTGATATGTTATCGCACCAAGTTTCCTCATTGTTGTCGCCCTGCCAACATGGATTCCGTAAATGTCGGAACTCACTACAGTTATAAATGATGGGTTTAGAAACCGAATGCATACTGATTCCATTTATACAGACTTTTGCAAGGCTTTTGATAAAGTAAATCACAACCTTCTGCTAACGAAAATAGATATGATGGGCTTTAGTAAAACATTATTATTGTGGTTAAAATGTTATTTAGATGGTCGAATTCAAAGAGTAAAATTTGGAAAAGCTCTCTCCCGAAATATAGTTGTATCTTCCGGTGTACCTCAAGGAAGTCATCTTGGTCCGATTCTATTTATAATATTTATTAATGATCTTCCCTCTGTTGTTCGTCATTCTAATATTCTATTGTATGCTGATGATGTAAAAATATTTCGATCCTTTAAAGATCCCACTGAACAATGTTTTCTACAGTCTGATCTTAATAGTTTTCATGAGTGGTGTAAAATTAATTTAATGGAACTAAATATGTTGAAATGCAAACATATGTCATTTTCTAGAGCTAGAAATTTAGAAACTAGTTATTTTTTTGGTGATCATAAACTCGAGTCTGTAGTTTCCTTTTTGGATCTTGGAATTCTACTGGATCAACGTTTGAACTTCAGGTCTCACATTTCTATGGTAGTAAACAAAGCTTATGGTGCTCTTGGCTTTATGAAACGTTGGAGTAAGGAGTTTTCCGATCCCTCTGTCACTAAACACTTATATACCTCTTTGGTTAGGTGCATTCTTGAATATGGTTCAGTAATATGGGACCCATCCTATACTATTCATAGTAATCTTTTGGAATCTGTCCAGAAACAATTCCTTTTATTTTGTCTGCGTGGGAGAGGATGGAACTTCCGTACACTGCCTTCATATGAACTTAGGCTTGGCCTTATAAAGTTGCCTTCTTTGAAGAGTCGACGTACTATGTTGAACATTACTTTTCTTATGAATGTTATCCAGGGCAACATCCATTCCGAGCTTATTCTGAGTAGAATGATGATAAATATTCCGACAAGACCAACTAGATATTTTCAGTTGATCCACTATAATTATTTCCGTTCAAACTATGCCGATAATGATCCTTTGCGCCGCCTGTTTGTTCAATTTAATAAATTCTATCACATTATTGAATTATCAGAAAACAAAAACTCTATTAAAAGAAAAATTATCTTGTATTTAAATACTTAATTTGTAGTATCTAAGTGTATATATGTATATGTTTTTAGTCTGTAAGGATATTTGTATCTATAGACTTAATAATAAAAAAAAAAAAAAAAAAAAAAAAATACATAGGCATAAGGTAAAGTCAGAACAAAACATCAGCATGAATGTTGTCAAATTATGTTGTTTACCAATCTTGATAAAAAAGCAACAGTTAGTTGTTGGCTACTTTTTGTAAACAAGATACCGTTAGGTCAGCAACCCAAGTGGTGACGATCACACACATACCCACATACACACACAACAGATGAGGATCGGCAGTGATTGTCACACACAGCATACCCATCACAGCCATCACACTCATAGCAATAGCGCGAAGAATATAAGAAGGAGGAAAACCAGAATTGAGGTCAGTTGGTCGGGAGCCGTGAACAAGGACAGACGTTGGTGAGTATTGGTAAAATATTTAGTTATAACTGGAGGGCCGCCGTTGGTCTCCACGTTTCAATAATAGTGTCGTGCGTGATAATTGGAGGGCCGCCGTTGGTCTCCACATTTAGTGAACTTTTCGCGTGCGTCTGACTAGAGGGCCGACGTGGTCTCTTCGTTATATAGTTTTCGTGTGTGTCTACCTAGAGGGCCGACGTGGTCTCTTCGTTATATAGTTTTCGCGTGTGTCAACTTAGAGGGCCGACGTGGTCTCTTCGTTATATAGTTTTCGCGTGTGTCTACTTAGAGGGCAGACGTGGTCTCTACGTTGATTAGTATTCGCGTACGTCTAATTAGAGGGCCGACGTGGTGATTACGTTATTTAGTTTCCGCGTGCGTCTAATTAGAGGGCCGACGTGGTCTCTACGTTATTTAGTTTCCGCGTGCGTCTGATTAGAGGGCCGACGTGGTCTCTACGGTATATAGTTTTCGCGTGTGTCTACTTAGAGGGCCGACGTGGTCTCTTCCTTATATAGTTTCCGCGTGTGTCTACTTAGAGGGCCGACGTGGTCTCTACGTTGATTTGCTTTCGTGTGCGTCTGACTAGAGGGCCGACGTGGTCTCTACGTTATTTAGCTTCCGTGTGCGTCGAATTAGAGGGCCGACGTGGTCTCTACGTTGATTAGCTTTCGTGTGCGTCGAATTAGAGGGCCGACGTGGTCTCTACGTTATTAAGCTTTCCACGTGTATCTGCTTAGAGGGCCGACGTGGCCTCTTCGCTATTTAGTTCTCGCGTGCGCCTGATTAGAGGGCCGACGTGGCATCTTCTCTGTTTAGCTTTCGCGTGCGTCTGATTAGAGGGCCGACGTGGTCTCTACGTTATTTAGCTTTCTTCTTCGCTATCTAGACTTCCGCGTCCGACTACTTAGAGGGCCGACGAGGCCTCTACATACGTGTATCTGATTGGAGGGCCGTCACAGGTCTCCACCCTCAAGTCCCCAAGAAGAGCCGTCTCTTGGACAGCTGATCCTCGCCACACCTCACCATCACAGTTTTTCTCACCACACCGCTCACCAATCAACAAACCCCACGCCGTGATCCGTGTCCAGTACAGCCATATCTCCCCCCCTAGTATTAAGAACGTTGTTATCGCTCTCTATAGGATAATTCAATAAAATCATTATATCGGGATAAATTGAAACACAGTCGTTTTTACTCTCTGTCGCTACACAAATAAATTTCTGTGACACACCTTTCCCCCGCGAGCTGAACCCCAGCAACCAGAGGAAACTCGTCGTTACAAATCTTCCACTTCATACATACATTTCCCTACGGGCTTCACGACTCGGCACTTGTAAAACTTCCGACTAAGCATAGCGTTAAAATTGTTCTTGAAAACACTTTGCTGAAAGCTCCTACGATAAACTTCTTGGCCGGGAATAAACTTTACTTCTCTACTCCTTATATTATAAGCCTTCTCATTCCTAGTGTAAGCCTTATGCAGATTCTCTCAATCCTTTTCCTCACTAAGTCTAGTCTCACAGAGTTAGGGACGACGTTACTCTCGGGATCCTCCAGCAATTGCAACTTCCTTGCTATTTGGTATACGCTGCCATGGTTCATCATGTTCATACCAAACAGCGCAAAATACGGTGTAACTCCCGTAGACGAATGCACACTGGTCCCGAATTCATTTTTAATGGCATAAAGTCGAAAAATAAACATACAGTCTTGTAATTTTGCACATTTGCTAGACATATCATACGCAAAAAATAAAAATAAAATTGGGCCGATCGGACCACGCCCACTACCACCTCCCATATAAACTCAATATATAACCAACATAATTATCACCCTGTATTGGTACAGGCTGACCAAAAACAAAACTTTATGAAAGCTTAAAAGAATGAAGAGTTGTTTATTTTGACGAAATGTGTTTTTCTAAACATTATTACAAATGCAAAATATAGCATACATATAGTATACTTTAAACTGCAATTTAAATAATTATTTCAAGAAATAAAGTAAAATGTATACATGTGTATAAAAAGGTGAATGATGTTGTATACCATTTAAAAGGTACTTTCAATACCTTTTAATGGGTCTCGTATACAAAACTAATTCAGAGATATAATCATATATATGTCTATGGCTAATCAAAAACTGTTCTAAAATAAAATGAAAATTTTTGGAGTTTGCCGAAAATGCTGACGAGATATTAATTCCACCATAAACTACAACCTCAGACGAACACTTTCACATTTACACTTTGAGTCAAGTTGAGTCATACATATAACTTTTGGTCCACGAAATTTACAGATTATGTTCTCTACAAATCACAAAATTACAATACCTATGAATACTTACAAGACCACCATAATCATAAAATGTTAAATATAATTTTTCAACTACTAACTCTTGCCGTCAATTTTCATAATATTGTCACTTTATTATTTTCTTTTTAAGTCTTGATTTTAATTAATTTGTAAAACTGTTTTATATCAAAATTAATCCCACTTCTTTTGAACCGCAAAGTTTAAGTACCATTCAGGCTTGTGGTGTTGCCACCTAATTTTCTCCAGTATATTTTCTTGATTACTTGGAGTGTTGCCATAAAGAAAATATATACACATTTACCACTTTCCAATTTTAATTTTTTTGAATTTCTGCCAAAAAAATGGATTTGGGACCATAGTGGAATGTACCCAAGATCGTAAAGAGCATTCAATCTCGGACAGATATTTGTCCCATTCGCGGTGATCTTCCTGCAGATATGACCTTATTGCTGCGAGTATCGACTGATTCACCCTTTCGGACGCATTAGCCTGTGGTGAATGAGTGGCTGTCCGCATGTGCTTTATGCCAAAATTTCGCACCACATCCGCCAATTCCTTGCTGGCAAACTGCCGGTCATTATCCGATACGATAGTCGCAGGCGTACCAAATTTGTGAAACACCTCCGAAATTAAGAATCTCACTACGTTCTTTGTATTGGCCTTAGCCATCGCTTTCAACAATACAAACTTCGAAAGATTATCCAAGACTATAAATATAAATGAGCTTCCTGACTTAGATCTTGGATAAGGACCTAGAAAATCTATATAAATTCTCTGAAAAGGTCGCTCCACAGTACTCTCCGCTCCCATCGGTGGACGAAGAGTGATATTGGCTGGCTTCGCCTCGAATTTAAATTGATTAGACCGCCAAAAACTCGATCACGTATAGCTGAAGGGACCACTTTATCCATTAGACGGCATAACCTTTGAGCTGCATTACACAGCCCAAAAGGCATGACCGTAAAATGGTACAGTGGTCTCCCCGGCACCGTGAATGCAGTTTTTTCTCTACTGTGCACATCTAATGGTATCTGCCAGAATGCGTCCTTCAGGTCGACACTAGATATATAGAAAGTATCTCTCAAGCGGCTGAGCAAGCAAGATATGGGTCTTACCCTCTGCATCTTTGACCGTAAGAGCATTTAGCTTGCGAGCATCCAGGTACAAGCGGTTCTTCTCGCCTTTTCGGACCAGATTTACCGGGTGACTCCATGGACTATCGCTTTGCTCAATGACCCCCAAGTCAAGCATTCTATCCAGCTCTGCATACATCAGCTTTTTTACCGCTGGGGAAACAGGATAGTGTCGACTCTTCACCGGAGCTGCATCACCTGTGTCGATGGTATGTACATCAGACTTTGTCCGGCCGAGGCCTTTTTGGGTATAGCAAGGAAACATTGCTACTATCATTTCCAAACGTTGCCGTTGTGGATCTGATAAATTATGAACTTTCTTGTCATCACTGGTACCACCAATAGCTTCGTCACAGAGGTTGACATTGTTGGTGGCCAAACTCTCTACCTGTGCAAACATCTCAAAAGCTCGCATGAAATCCACTCCAAGGAAAAGGTGGTGGCTCAATGTAGGGACTAGATAAAATGTTATCGGTTTAGATTACCCATGAAAATATATAACGGACCGCACTCTTCCCATTATTTTATGTGGACTACCATCGGCTGTCTTTATAAAAGAAAAAACTTTTGAATTTCCAAACCTGCTTTCTTAACAAAGGACTCGCAACCTTTACCCAGGCAGCTGACTGTGGCCCCACTGTCCAACAATCCCTCGATTTCCTCACCATTTATCTGGATTCGAGTATAAAATCGAGAGTCTTCCCCTTCATACAAGGTGGCTGAGGCTATTTCTTTTCGAATCACCTTTCTCTTTTTGTACCTCTCCCTGGCTCTCTTCACTTTATTTGATACTTGACCAAATATTCTATTCCTTGCCTCTTCGTATTCATGCATCCGAAAATGTAATGGTTTCAACTCTCTAATTTTTCACTCTATGGGAACAGAATTAATTTTGTTAGGATTAACCAATATCGACACACATTTATTACCTGTTGAAATTGTCACTTGAGATTTTCCGTTGTTGATAAACTCCTCTTTTTCCTACTGGGCTTCGGTTTGTGTCGAGCGGGTCAGCCCAGTTCGAGGCCCGCTCCGTGCAAGTTTCCCTGACATTTTGGACACTTCGGGGTCACTACACCTTCCCTACCACACTTAAAACAGAATACCCTACCAATGGGAGTAGGACAATCTACATAGCTATGGCCAACCCGGTGACAATTCCAACATGTATAGCGCCCGCTAGGATCGATCGCCTCTAGCGAGAAACTAGCTGCGATGTCTTCCTGTTCTTCATACGCGATCTCATGCACCCGTGGTGGCTGGTATTGTCGTTGCTGATAAGCTGGTCTCTGATTCGCCAACATACTCTCTGCTCTCTTTCCTTCTTGTCGAAAACGAGCGCTAGATGGTGTGATCGGACCGGAACTGGAACCATACGCATTTGCCTATTTGGATGACATTATTGTCACGGGTAAGACTCTAGATGAACATTTAAAGAATCTGGGGGAAGTATTCCGTCGACTTCGAGCAGCTAACCTAAGGATTAATCCTGAAAAATGCGAGTTTTTCAAGCGAGAAACTAAATACCTAGGACATGTCGTTAGTGCGGAAGGAATCCATACGGATCCAGATAAAGTAGGATCCAGATAAATGAGGATCAACAAACCGTCTTTGAAGTACTGAAGGCCAAACTTACGGAAGCACCGGTTCTGGCATGCTCTGATTTTTCGAAGACATTTATCTTACAAACAGATGCGAACGACTATGGATTAGGTGCCGTTTTCACTCAGGAACTGGAGGATGGTGAACGAGTAATCGCATATGCCAGCCGGACCCTGAATGGAGCTGAGAAAAACTATTCCGCCACAGAAAAGGAATGTCTGGCCATCGTTTGGGGAATCAGGAAAATGCGACCATACCTCGAAGGATACAGATTCCACGTTATTACGGATCATTTGCCTCTTAAATGGCTGAATTCCATTGATAATCCGACTGGACGTCTCGCTAGATGGGCTCTAGAGCTACAGCTACACAATTTCACCGTACAGTATAGGAAAGGAAGATACAACGTGGTCGCCGAAGCCTTATCGCGCCAACCGCTGGAAACGCTCCATCGGGCAATCACGGAAACGTCAACCACATGTCCATGGCTCCAGAAGAAGCTACGGGAAATGAAGGAGCAACTTGAGAAATTCGCTGATTATCGGAACTCAACTTTTCCGACACATAACTAGGCATCCGAACGATGAAGACTGTACCCCTTGGAAGCTGTGCGTGGCCACCCACCTACGAGAACGTGTATTACAGGAAAACCACAGCCAACCGGCTGCTGGGCATCAGGGTATCCGGAAAACTAAAATTAATTAATCGTGTATGCAACCGATATTATTTGCCTGGGATGATTCCCGACATAACCAGATTCGTACGGAGCTGTGAATCGTGCCAACAATACAAACCAAGTCAGATCGCCCCTGCAGGAGAAATATTGGTGACAATACCCGAAGAGCCCTGGGCTACCGTATGTGCCGATTTTGTAGGCCCTCTTCCTCGGACAAAGCCTGGGAACTCTATGCTTCTGGTGTTCTTCGATCTTTTTTCCAAATGGGTCGAGCTAATCCCACTTCGGAAGGCATCCGCAGACAATGTGGTGAAGTCCTTCCGAGAACGTATTCTGGCCAGATTTGGAATGCCCAAAGTGCTAATAACTGATAATGGGAGCCAGTTTACCAGTCGAATCCTCCAGAAGTATCTCAGCGAGGTCGGAGTCCATCAGCAGTTTAAGGCACCATACTGTCCTCAGGAGAACCCAAGCGAAAGAGCAAATCGAACAGTAAAGATGATGATCGCCCAGATTGCGGAAAATAAACATAATAGATGGGATGACTACTTGCCCGAAATCAGTTTGGCCGTCAACAGTAGTACCTCGGAATCCACCGGATACAGTCCCGCCTTCCTTGTACAAGGTCGAGAGCCTCGCCTCCCGAACGCATTGTACGTTGAACTGGTAACTGGGACGGGAGCAATCGAACAAACGCCAGACGGAATGGCCAAGGAACTAAGGAGATATTTAAGATTGTACGCAACCAACTGGGTAAAGCAGCGGAAGACCAGCGCCGGTACTATAATCTCCGCCGCCGTCCATGGAAACCGAAGATAGGGGATCTAGTTTTAATTCGACAGCACCCATTATCGCGAGCCGTCGAAAACTTCGCCGCCAAGTTAGCCCCTAAGTTCGATGGTCCGTACGAGGTTTTGGATTTCGTATCACCGGTTCAGGGTCGGAAGAAAAACGATATACGAAACGCGCATCTCAGCGAAATTAAACCGTTTATTGACACTATAACCCCATTCACAACCATTTCCTAGGCTAACAATCTTACCATTTTTTTCCACAGAACAAAAAAAACAAAAATCTCACAAAATGGACCGAGCCCAACCAGCAAAAACCAAGGCCTACTACAAGGAGAAGTGGCAAATACAAGAGGGAATCATCCCTCGTAGGAGTGCGCGCCAACAGACCAACCGCCGACAAATAAAGGGTCTGGGTAAACCGCGGGAGGCCAACACATCGGTTATCCGACCGACTACTCCTCCCATGCTGCCGTCTTGTTACGTGGTACTCACGCGGCTCACCAAGGCAGAGATACAAGCCGACCGATTTTAAGCCGACAAGCCGCCGCCGCCGCATGTTTCTGCACGAGCCGCGCCGCCGCCGATTTCATCGGCTCAAATCGACTCAACCACGCCGCCGATTTCATCGACTCATATCGACTTCAACCACGCCGCCGTGATTTGACGGAGTTCTAACTCAGTCAAATCTTACTACCAAAATAGACAACCCACTTAAAATTACAAAAGAAAATATAAATGCCAACTTAGACAACCTACTGCTGTGAAATATATTGATCTTTCTTTCATTTATATAAGTCAATTCCAGTACGTGTGGCCCTGTGTTCCTATAAATAACAATATCTATTGTGCTTCTTTGGTGTGTCGAACTAGGTAGAGTATTATCATTCTTTGGAAGGATTATGATATTCAAGAACTTCTGGTCAAATATGGCTCACATGAAAAGCTGTAATTGCAAAAATATTTATTAAATTTATCCATATTATACATTTTGGGAATGGATTCCTTATCCAAAAAAATGTATGGGTTAACAATTAGGGCATCCAACCGATTAAATTTTATTCGATTAATCGAATAATTTTTGTCAAATATTTGTTCGAAATCATGATTTTCGAATAATCGATTAATCGATATTATAAGTTTTGGTTAAAAAAAAACTAATGAAATTGTCGTATGCTTTGTATGATAAATTGATTTTGAATATCCAGTTTGCTCCATTGGGGTACACTAAATATTTTTTTTTCGATTTTTGATTTGTATGCTCCACAGATATTAAAATAACGATTTATCAGACTTCATTTAAAAATAGCAAAAACTGACCAATAGTTTCGGAATTATTTAAAATTTAAAGAATAATAATTTCATAGAATAGTAAATTCATAGAAAAATTGAGGTTAAACCGTCATAATAAAGTCAGTTCTGTTATAAATCATATGATCCATATTCGGAAAAAGTCAATGGATAACTTCTGATATTATGCTCATTTAAGGTTCTTTAGTATGATAAGATATTACGATATTTGTCAACTTCTAATGAATTTCGAATTTTAAATATAATCAGATACATAATAAACGTTCAATATATAGTTGAACTACCCGTAAACTGCCGTGTCTTGTCTATATAACTCTTATTAATTATATTTTATTTAAGTGGACAATTGTTCGATTAATCGGTTAATCAAATAACTCTCGACTTCATTATTCCATTAATTGGAAATTTTTTGTTTTCAAATAAACGAAAAATCGAATAACATAAAAGTCCGAATAATTGGATATCCTAATAAGAATATTAAATTATTGGCTAATATTAACGAATATTGAACTACTTGCCAAAAAATAAAATAAAATTGTTCCTTCCATTTTCCCAAAATTGTCGACCAATTTTGAACAGCGCCGCCGCCGATAATTATGGTTCAGCTTGTAACTCTGCACCAAGGAAGAAATCCGTGCGGCACAGGGACCCGGAGAGGGGAACGAACCCCGTACTGCCCAGTTACCTCTCCTGTTTCGGACGATGACGAGGTGATCATCCTATCGAGCGACGATGCGGCGACACCCCCCCGAGGTGGGCTGCGATCGTACCCCGCAACACCATCACCCTGTGTTTCCCCACTCCAAGACGGACCGTATGAGTCACCCCGACAAAAGGAGGCACCACCCATGGTAGCAGATCAAGGACCACCACCAATCTATGAGATTTACTCCTCATCTTCATCATCCCCATCTTCTTCATCATCCTCACCGTCCTCATCGCCCTCATCATCCAGCACAACATCATCCCCCCGGTCCGGCACCAACGGTTACAACGATGTTGTAAGTGGCAAGGTCAACAGCGGAGGAAGGATGAACGCGCGCCTTACCAGTGTGCGAAGTCCGGGAACACCGCCGTACCGCGCCGTATCCCCGGATGACGAACCATCCTTCCAGTGCCGGCAGAAACTTGCACCGAATGTTAGACAGTGGCTGGTACCACTGGTCAGGAAGGCGGTGAAGGCTCACATTCCCCACAGTAGGTCGTGTACTTTGGTGATAACCGGTACCGTATACTAATTAACCGCCAAGGTACGGTTATCATCATGTCACGATGAGGGGGGGCAGTGTGACGACGAAAGTCCGGAGTCGTTTTCGGCCCACATACAATAGCCTAGAAGGCTCATTTATTTTATTTTGTCAATTCCTTTTAGTTTTAAGTCCCTTGAAGGGTATATTTTAGTTATAGGGATATCGTAGTTATAAGTTCCATGAAGAGTATTTTTTTTGTTATCTAGTTATAAGTCCCACGAAGGGTGTTCAGTGAATAATAAATAGTTTAAGTTAAAATCCATGTACTTGCATTAATACATAGGCATAAGGTACAGTCAGAACAAAACATCAGCATGAATGTTGTCAAATTATGTTGTTTACCAATCTTGATAAAAAAGCAACAGTTAGTTGTTGGCTACTTTTTGTAAACAAGATACCGTTAGGTCAGCAACCCAAGCGGTGACGATCACACACATACCCACATACACACACAACAGATGAGGATCGGCAGTGATTGTCACACACAGCATACCCATCACAGCCATCACACTCATAGCAATAGCGCGAAGAATATAAGAAGGAGGAAAACCAGAATTGAGGTCAGTTGGTCGGGAGCCGTGAACAAGGACAGACGTTGGTGAGTATTGGTAAAATATTTAGTTATAACTGGAGGGCCGCCGTTGGTCTCCACGTTTCAATAATAGTGTCGTGCGTGATAATTGGAGGGCCGCCGTTGGTCTCCACATTTAGTGAACTTTTCGCGTGCGTCTGACTAGAGGGCCGACGTGGTCTCTTCGTTATATAGTTTTCGTGTGTGTCTACCTAGAGGGCCGACGTGGTCTCTTCGTTATATAGTTTTCGCGTGTGTCAACTTAGAGGGCCGACGTGGTCTCTTCGTTATATAGTTTTCGCGTGTGTCTACTTAGAGGGCAGACGTGGTCTCTACGTTGATTAGTATTCGCGTACGTCTAATTAGAGGGCCGACGTGGTGATTACGTTATTTAGTTTCCGCGTGCGTCTAATTAGAGGGCCGACGTGGTCTCTACGTTATTTAGTTTCCGCGTGCGTCTGATTAGAGGGCCGACGTGGTCTCTACGGTATATAGTTTTCGCGTGTGTCTACTTAGAGGGCCGACGTGGTCTCTTCCTTATATAGTTTCCGCGTGTGTCTACTTAGAGGGCCGACGTGGTCTCTACGTTGATTTGCTTTCGTGTGCGTCTGACTAGAGGGCCGACGTGGTCTCTACGTTATTTAGCTTCCGTGTGCGTCGAATTAGAGGGCCGACGTGGTCTCTACGTTGATTAGCTTTCGTGTGCGTCGAATTAGAGGGCCGACGTGGTCTCTACGTTATTAAGCTTTCCACGTGTATCTGCTTAGAGGGCCGACGTGGCCTCTTCGCTATTTAGTTCTCGCGTGCGCCTGATTAGAGGGCCGACGTGGCATCTTCTCTGTTTAGCTTTCGCGTGCGTCTGATTAGAGGGCCGACGTGGTCTCTACGTTATTTAGCTTTCTTCTTCGCTATCTAGACTTCCGCGTCCGACTACTTAGAGGGCCGACGAGGCCTCTACATACGTGTATCTGATTGGAGGGCCGTCACAGGTCTCCACCCTCAAGTCCCCAAGAAGAGCCGTCTCTTGGACAGCTGATCCTCGCCACACCTCACCATCACAGTTTTTCTCACCACACCGCTCACCAATCAACAAACCCCACGCCGTGATCCGTGTCCAGTACAGCCATATCTCCCACCCTAGTATTAAGAACGTTGTTATCGCTCTCTATAGGATAATTCAATAAAATCATTATATCGGGATAAATTGAAACACAGTCGTTTTTACTCTCTGTCGCTACACAAATAAATTTCTGTGACACACCTTTCCCCCGCGAGCTGAACCCCAGCAACCAGAGGAAACTCGTCGTTACAAATCTTCCACTTCATACATACATTTCCCTACGGGCTTCACGACTCGGCACTTGTAAAACTTCCGACTAAGCATAGCGTTAAAATTGTTCTTGAAAACACTTTGCTGAAAGCTCCTACGATAAACTTCTTGGCCGGGAATAAACTTTACTTCTCTACTCCTTATATTATAAGCCTTCTCATTCCTAGTGTAAGCCTTATGCAGATTCTCTCAATCCTTTTCCTCACTAAGTCTAGTCTCACAGAGTTAGGGACGACGTTACTCTCGGGATCCTCCAGCAATTGCAACTTCCTTGCTATTTGGTATACGCTGCCATGGTTCATCATGTTCATACCAAACAGCGCAAAATACGGTGTAACTCCCGTAGACGAATGCACACTGGTCCCGAATTCATTTTTAATGGCATAAAGTCGAAAAATAAACATACAGTCTTGTAATTTTGCACATTTGCTAGACATATCATACGCAAAAAATAAAAATAAAATTGGGCCGATCGGACCACGCCCACTACCACCTCCCATATAAACTCAATATATAACCAACATAATTATCACCCTGTATTGGTACAGGCTGACCAAAAACAAAACTTTATGAAAGCTTAAAAGAATGAAGAGTTGTTTATTTTGACGAAATGTGTTTTTCTAAACATTATTACAAATGCAAAATATAGCATACATATAGTATACTTTAAACTGCAATTTAAATAATTATTTCAAGAAATAAAGTAAAATGTATACATGTGTATAAAAAGGTGAATGATGTTGTATACCATTTTAAAGGTACTTTCAATACCTTTTAATGGGTCTCGTATACAAAACTAATTCAGAGATATAATCATATATATGTCTATGGCTAATCAAAAACTGTTCTAAAATAAAATGAAAATTTTTGGAGTTAGCCGAAAATGCTGACGAGATATTAATTCCACCATAAACTACAACCTCAGACGAACACTTTCACATTTACACTTTGAGTCAAGTTGAGTCATACATATAACTTTTGGTCCACGAAATTTACAGATTATGTTCTCTACAAATCACAAAATTACAATACCTATGAATACTTACAAGACCACCATAATCATAAAATGTTAAATATAATTTTTCAACTACTAACTCTTGCCGTCAATTTTCATAATATTGTCACTTTATTATTTTCTTTTTAAGTCTTGATTTTAATTAATTTGTAAAACTGTTTTATATCAAAATTAATCCCACTTCTTTTGAACCGCAAAGTTTAAGTACCATTCAGGCTTGTGGTGTTGCCACCTAATTTTCTCCAGTATATTTTCTTGATTACTTGGAGTGTTGCCATAAAGAAAATATATACACATTTACCACTTTCCAATTTTAATTTTTTTGAATTTCTGCCAAAAAAATGGATTTGGGACCATAGTGGAATGTACCCAAGATCGTAAAGAGCATTCAATCTCGGACAGATATTTGTCCCATTCGCGGTGATCTTCCTGCAGATATGACCTTATTGCTGCGAGTATCGACTGATTCACCCTTTCGGACGCATTAGCCTGTGGTGAATGAGTGGCTGTCCGCATGTGCTTTATGCCAAAATTTCGCACCACATCCGCCAATTCCTTGCTGGCAAACTGCCGGTCATTATCCGATACGATAGTCGCAGGCGTACCAAATTTGTGAAACACCTCCGAAATTAAGAATCTCACTACGTTCTTTGTATTGGCCTTAGCCATCGCTTTCAACAATACAAACTTCGAAAGATTATCCAAGACTATAAATATAAATGAGCTTCCTGACTTAGATCTTGGATAAGGACCTAGAAAATCTATATAAATTCTCTGAAAAGGTCGCTCCACAGTACTCTCCGCTCCCATCGGTGGACGAAGAGTGATATTGGCTGGCTTCGCCTCGAATTTAAATTGATTAGACCGCCAAAAACTCGATCACGTATAGCTGAAGGGACCACTTTATCCATTAGACGGCATAACCTTTGAGCTGCATTACACAGCCCAAAAGGCATGACCGTAAAATGGTACAGTGGTCTCCCCGGCACCGTGAATGCAGTTTTTTCTCTACTGTGCACATCTAATGGTATCTGCCAGAATGCGTCCTTCAGGTCGACACTAGATATATAGAAAGTATCTCTCAAGCGGCTGAGCAAGCAAGATATGGGTCTTACCCTCTGCATCTTTGACCGTAAGAGCATTTAGCTTGCGAGCATCCAGGTACAAGCGGTTCTTCTCGCCTTTTCGGACCAGATTTACCGGGTGACTCCATGGACTATCGCTTTGCTCAATGACCCCCAAGTCAAGCATTCTATCCAGCTCTGCATACATCAGCTTTTTTACCGCTGGGGAAACAGGATAGTGTCGACTCTTCACCGGAGCTGCATCACCTGTGTCGATGGTATGTACATCAGACTTTGTCCGGCCGAGGCCTTTTTGGGTATAGCAAGGAAACATTGCTACTATCATTTCCAAACGTTGCCGTTGTGGATCTGATAAATTATGAACTTTCTTGTCATCACTGGTACCACCAATAGCTTCGTCACAGAGGTTGACATTGTTGGTGGCCAAACTCTCTACCTGTGCAAACATCTCAAAAGCTCGCATGAAATCCACTCCAAGAAAAAGGTGGTGGCTCAATGTAGGGACTAGATAAAATGTTATCGGTTTAGATTACCCATGAAAATATATAACGGACCGCACTCTTCCCATTATTTTATGTGGACTACCATCGGCTGTCTTTATAAAAGAAAAAACTTTTGAATTTCCAAACCTGCTTTCTTAACAAAGGACTCGCAACCTTTACCCAGGCAGCTGACTGTGGCCCCACTGTCCAACAATCCCTCGATTTCCTCACCATTTATCTGGATTCGAGTATAAAATCGAGAGTCTTCCCCTTCATACAAGGTGGCTGAGGCTATTTCTTTTCGAATCACCTTTCTCTTTTTGTACCTCTCCCTGGCTCTCTTCACTTTATTTGATACTTGACCAAATATTCTATTCCTTGCCTCTTCGTATTCATGCATCCGAAAATGTAATGGTTTCAACTCTCTAATTTTTCACTCTATGGGAACAGAATTAATTTTGTTAGGATTAACCAATATCGACACACATTTATTACCTGTTGAAATTGTCACTTGAGATTTTCCGTTGTTGATAAACTCCTCTTTTCCTACTGGGCTTCGGTTTGTGTCGAGCGGGTCAGCCCAGTTCGAGGCCCGCTCCGTGCAAGTTTCCCTGACATTTTGGACACTTCGGGGTCACTACACCTTCCCTACCACACTTAAAACAGAATACCCTACCAATGGGAGTAGGACAATCTACATAGCTATGGCCAACCCGGTGACAATTCCAACATGTATAGCGCCCGCTAGGATCGATCGCCTCTAGCGAGAAACTAGCTGCGATGTCTTCCTGTTCTTCATACGCGATCTCATGCACCCGTGGTGGCTGGTATTGTCGTTGCTGATAAGCTGGTCTCTGATTCGCCAACATACTCTCTGCTCTCTTTCCTTCTTGTCGAAAATGTTGCAAACCATAAATTCGCAACGGAAAAATCAGAGCAGCTAGGGGTGACTAGATTTCCTTTCATGACCTCGACGAGGTCTTCTTCTGCGTATGGTGAACGCTGCTGGTTTCTCAACTTCAATACGGCATTGAAAAAATCTTCAAAAGTCTCCTGCGGCTGCTGTCGGCGATCCAAGATCTTCTTCTGAATTTGGAACTCATTTTCGAATCGCCTAAATTGGGTTAAGAACGCTTCTCTTAGGTCAGGCCAAGACCGGAAAGATGCTAAACGCCGATGAGTCCAATACCAATCAAGTGCCTCTCCTTCAAGCAACTGCTGGAAATCTTTTAACAGATCGCCGAACGAGCAATCGTGGTCTTTCCTTAGTGCTTCTACCCGAAAAATGAAGTCTTCTTCATCCATATTTTTGCTAGACCCATCAAACTTAATATTCCATTTCTTCAAGAAAATCTTCGGTGTTGACACTTGTGGCATAGAGATTCCATAATAATGTGGTTGGGCATAGTGAATCGTATTAACTTGGGGTTGTGCAGGCATCGTTGGCTCTGGTTGTTCCAGAAGCTTGGGGCAGAGGCTGAGCCATTTCCGCTGGCTGACTAAAAATGGGTGGAGGTGGAACAATCGGTATCGGATCATATATACCAGTCTGCAAATCCGTAGCTATTGGCATTGGTGGTGGAAGATAGACAGTGGGGGCTGTGATGCTCGGTAGCGCGTCAATCACCGCTCGTGATCGAGCCAACTCTAGTTGCATATGCCGGACTTCTTCGCAGCTTCTCAACAACTGTGTCTGTGCCAGTCCAATCAAAGCTACCATCTGCTGCAAACTGTGCTCTTCGGCTGCATCACTACTACGCCTTGATAGTCCAGTATGCTCTTGTCGTAGTTCTCTATGTATGGTTTGCGCAGTAACGCTAGCAAAATCCGGCGTAACTATGGTGTTATTAAACACGTCGGGGCTTACTGAAATGTCGCTGGAAACAGACGGAGCAACCGAGGAGATGGTGGTTGTAGCCGTTACAACCGTCACCGGACAGGCCAAAGCCGCAGTGACAGCGGAGCCTGTCCCACTAGCAAAGGTGTCTAAATTCTGTGTCGAGGCCATACTAATGGACTCGCCCTCTAAATATAAAATCGCATAAAATTCACGACTTTAACGTAGATTTTGGTTGAACCTAAGCAAAACTCAAAATCAATTGCTCAATCGGTTGGTGCTAGGAATTTTCAGGTGACAACGTTTCGAAGAGTAATAGCACATATACAAAAACTCTCATATATCTGCAAGGCAATTCTGGGTATCGTGCTTAATTCAGCGTTACTGATGGACAAAGTGTTAGTTAGCTCTCCCTGGGGCAGACTAAAGGTAGATCGTTTTACCATCGAAGACGTGGAATCGGATCCAAATGCCTCCGCGTCAAAACGATTACTCCAGGTGTTCTCATCGTCCATATTGTACACAATGTATCGGCATATTCAGGGGAGCCAACATTGGCTATTGCAAATTAAAAAACGATTATCCTACCCTTTCCCCACTATTTGTAGCAATCAGGATTTTATCAGCCAACTGACCTGTCTCTGAGTCTTACAAACGTGGAGAAAATTTCGGATATATAAATCCTCTGACATAAAAACTACTCCGTTTCTATAAACATGCTGCTTCGCGATGTTGACTATAAAGTGCCACTAATCGGGACAGACATTCAACACAGAAACGAACAGAAATTTAAGTAAGAAAACGAAAAACAAGATATTACCACCTACATCTCACATCCACCGAAACAATCAACTATTTCCACCAATTGAAAACTCGTTTTGACTCGGCGGATGCTCGAATTGCTCTCCCTTAACAAATCAAAGTCTTCTCCTTATTCCATGAGACAGATCGTCGAGGACTCTTGAGCCTAACTCAGACGGGACCTACACTTCCTAAGGAGAATTCCCGAATCTGCTAAGAGAGCACATCTAACCCTGTACAAACTAAACCTTTTCGGGCCCCACGTTGGGCGCCATTCTATACTGTCACTTTCTAATATTATATACTCAGTTTGTGGCCATTTGTCGAGACAGTAAACAGAAAAAAACTAACTCATGCCAGACTCAAAAAGAAACGAAAGAAAAAAAAACACGGACCGAAAAAGGAATAGAAATACAACGAAACGGAAACTAGAACAAATAACACCGAACTAACAACCCAAAATTACCTTTTTGCCTCCGGCTGTTGTTATACCGGAGTAGCCCTCCCTCTGGAACCTGAGTTCCACCATGGAAACTCTATCAACTCTTGTGGTTGCCCCATACCTACCTCTTCAAAACATTGTCACCTTCCTCGGACTAAAATTAGCCCATTACGCAATTTTCATTTTTCTTTTTCAAAACATTATAAACAATATTTATTTATTTAAAAGAAACGCTAAACAACTCATTCCATTTTGAAGGAAAAAAAGGAAAAACCATGAAAGCTTGGTAAAGCAAAACAAAATCATATGATTTTGTATCCAACATTGATTTTTGGCATCTCCAAGTATATGCACACTCTAGCTTCTTTTCTTCAATTCCCGGGCAAAGTAGTCTGCAGATCGACCGCACCCAAGTTGGTCTAATTTCCTCCTTCCTGGCTGAGGTGATGTCCGTCTGTCCTTGTGAGTATGTATGTTCGTTTATGTCAGTATGTGTCCGTGTCCGAAAAATAAGTATATGTTTATTGTTGCTGCTGCATATTTAAACTTTTTATTTCGTCATTCTAGGTCGGTCAACCTTTCATTCATCCCTCCACTACAAAAAAACCAACGGTGCTAGGCCTGCGCTCTATTTTTCAGATTCACTCTATTTTTCAGACTGTTCCGTATTTTGCGTCAAACTCCTGTATTCGTCTGTCTGTCGGGCGTTCGTGTTCTGTCCGGCAAATACCTCAGCACCCCTGGATTGGTGGTGCTTTAACTGTTGACCTGCAGTCCCACGTTGTGGCCGAGGTTCCAAAATGTCGCCGTGAATTAACCGCTGCTGTTTCGGTAACTTCTACCGTTGTTTTTATTTAAATTTTAAATTTTTACCTTTAAGGTATTTTAAATTTTGTTGGTTTTTACAAAACGTTCACCGTGTGTGTGTGTGTTTTGTTTGTTGACATTTTTCTCAACTGTTTCACAATAAAATTGTCAGGCCAGTTAGAATGACGTCTTTTTTTCTTTAAAAAACTCTGTTGACTTTTTTTCTTATCTCGCAAGTTTTCATTGGAACCTCCTACGGCCAAGCTTCAAACGGAAAAGAGCATTTTCCTCCTCTTGGGAACCTCTGACAGCTGACATATTGTCGGTTTAAAAACCACTGAGAATCTTCGCGTTACCACTTTCTAGGGAACTATATGGTACAACCCCCAAGTGTTGTTATAACCCCTACAAATGTTCGTTCAAATTATTCTATTACCGCTGTAAAATCTGCATTTGTCATTGGATCTTTGTAAAATTTTCCCGATCATGTTTTATTTACTTTCAGAATAGCTTCCGGAAAATTGGACCATATGGGTCAATGTTTCCAAATACAACTGTCCCACCAATTTTCAATATTATCGTTTTAAATCTTTCATATCACATCGGATCTGCATTAAATTTTCCAGTTCATGGATTATTTCACATAGGAACACTTACTTATGAAGTGGATCGCGGATCCTGATTTTAGACGTATTTTCAACATCACTTTATATTTTAGTTAGGAACACTTGCAGCAAAAGTGGAACACTACGCAAAGAAATTGCCACCACTCATTATCAGTTTCTGATTTGTTTGCCATATTCGTTAAATTTGACTAAAGGTGCATTTATAGTATACTGTATAATGTATCGCCCCAATAAAACACCATGGATTAGTAATCAAAACCAGGTATACGGAGGGAGTGGTGTAGGGTATCATATAAAGGGTGATTTTTAAAAGCTATAGGAAAGTTTTTCAAAAAAAAACACATAAAATTCAGAAAAATGCATGAAATCTTTATTTGAATCGATAGCACGGTCCATATAATTTAATTTTTGAAGGTTATTCCATGCAAATGTTGACTTTGACTGCGCCTCAAATGGTCCATCCGCTTAGTCCAATTGCTGCGAACGGCGACGAATCGATAATTGATGGTCATCATTAACATTGGCCGATACAGCTGCGATATTTTCTTCAGTTCGCACTCTACGTAAGCGTGTTGGTGATTTAATGTCCAACAATGTAAATTTGGTGCGAAATTTAGTCACAATAGCCCGAATAGCCGCTTCAGTGGGTCGATTAAACTGACTATAAAATTGAAGCGCGCGATGACCTTTCTTAACAGAGCACGCATTTTGATAATAAAATTCAATAATTTGCAAGCGTTGTTCGTTTGTTTCATGGTTAAATTATAGACCAAACTGAAGATGTTTGACAGTGAAACAAAACACGAAACGTGCGTCAGCTGTTTAAACCAGTGTTGCCATAAATATAATCGCTAAAAAATCACCCTTTAGTAGACTCAGCCCGACTTTAGCATTTCCTTACTTGTTTTCTTTAATTTACTCCAAAAAAAAGAAAATTACTTGTAAACATTTTTACTCTGATATGTTTCAGAATCACCGTATTTGGCCAATCTTCAAAAGGAAAAGACCATTTTCCTCCTTTCACCCCTGACAGCTGACAAATTGCCGGGTTAAAAACCACTGGCATATTCATGTTACCTACTTTGGGTCATTAATGTTTGGCTATTGGCCGCTGGGTGTCTCTTGCTCCCTGTACTGCGTACACAACAAACCCAACAATCGATTGTAAATCGCTGTACAAGGATGGGAGGGAAAATGCTTAATGCATCGCAATTCATTGTTCTAGAATAGAATAGAAACAGTGGTGTGTGGATATTTAATAATAAAAATTAAAAGATTAAAACGCGACTAAAATTACGTGAGTGAGTGTGTGTGCGAGTGTGAATGATTCAAAATTAATGCGCAGTGCGGATAAAGTGATAAATAAAAGATTACTAAATAATAGTGTCGCAAAACTAAAAGTGAGTACCAAAAAAAAATAACTATTTTGTGTAAATTTTCATGAATAAATTAATTGACAAAAACTAAAAATCAAAAAGTTCATTCTAACAAAGCAAAGATAAATTTTTGCTAAACTTGTGTCCAAAGTGAACAAACAAAATTAAACGCGGCTTGTAATTTTTCAAAGAAAATCTAAAAGATAACAAAAGTGATGAATGAAATTGGAACGAAAAGCGAATGAACGAATCAAAACAAAACAAACCGGAAAAATTAAATCGTGAAATAATTTATGAAAAATTAAAATAAACGTGAAGAAGTGTAGTTAATATGTGAAAACTAAAACGAAATGTGTGGTGTAAAAATTTGTGAAAAAAGAAAGAAAAGTTCAGTGTAATAAGAAAGTGAATGGTAAAGAGTGAAGTGAACACAAAAAGTGAATGTAAATGAATGATCGGAAATTTGTTGGAAAAAATTGAGTGCCGGTAAATAAATAAAATAATTTTTTGAATATCGTAGGCTACTTTACTCTATCCTACGCCTCAAAGATAAAATTGGTTCAAACGTGAACAAATTAAATTAACTATTCACGTCTAACTAAATAACTCGTTACGAGTAATCAAAAATGTGAAAAGTTAGGATAATCTAGAAATTCAAATCGAAATCTGAAAATTACGGATGAATAGAAAAATATATAAACTGTATATGCCACAATAATTAAAGTGATAAAAAGCAAATGTAATGTAAATTCACTAGCAAAACAAAGGAATAACAACTCAAAAGAAACCAATGAAATTAATAAGTAGACATTTCACTAGAAGCAAAAAAAACCCGAAATATTGAATTTCGAATTGAATTTCTATAACAATTGAAATAACTCTAATGAACTGTATTTGATAGTCTTCGGACTTCCCCACCACTAATTACCATTGTATTTTCTATCTTTTCAGTCTTGTTCGTCCTGGCCAATTTGCCACAAAGAAAGAAACTGGACCGGGAGAGCAGGTTAGAATAATTTTAATACCCTAAGCTTTTTATCTAATTGTTCTCCTCCTACAGGTTATTACGGGACCTCCTTCCGCATCAAATTGGAAATGAATTACATAAAAAACTTCTATAAAAAAACTTGTAAACTAATTATTAATTCAAAATTCACATATTCCATACTATTACTACTACTTTATTGACTCTCGGCACTTGTAGAATTTACTGAAAGCTGCGGCGATAAACTTCTTGGCCTGGGATAAATCTCAGTTTCTTACTCCTTTGATTGTGGCGAATGGGTCGCAGTACGCACATGCTTAATGCCAAAGTTCTGCACCACATCCGCGAATTATTTACTAGCATATTGCTGGCCATTGCGTGATACAATAGTCTCCGTAGTGCAAAACTTGTGAAACACTTCCGATATAAAAAACTTAACGAGATTCTTTGTATTACCCATTGCCTTCAGTAGCACAAAGTTTGACAAATGGTCTAAAACTATAAAAATATAGCCGTTCCCTGACTTCGACCTCGGGTAGGGACCTAAAAAATCAATATATAGCCGCTGGAAAGTGGTGGTGGCCGAAGAGTATTATTGGCAGGCTAGGCCTCCTTGCAAATATGGAAATCTTATACAAACTCTCGAACCTGGGTATTAAGGTTTGGCCAGTAAAAATAATCCCTAACTCTTCGAAATGTCTTGTGGAAACCGCAATGATATACTTGGGGATGGCAGTGGGCTTTCCCGATGATTCCCTTGGTCAAGCCCAAAGGCACCCACAATTTACAGGTAAAATCTTCGCTTAACGGTGATCCATCATAAAAAATGTTTCTTTTATACAATAATATCTGGAAGTTGATCAGAATTTTCCGCAATGTTCCTAATTAGATTTAAAATCTGACGAGCTAATGTTTATCAAACTTCCTAGGGATGTGGTCACTTCTTCCATGTCATACCGTGATAGGGTATTGGGGATAACATTTTGTCTACCCTGCCGGTGCTCTACCTCAAAAAAGAATGACTGGAGATGCAAACTCCACCTGGATAACCGCCCACTCTGATCGTTATGAGACATTAGCCACTTGAGACTATTGTGATTGGTAACAAAATAGTTCTTCTGAGCGGGGGTGAGCTTTTGATAAAAGTACGCAATAGGATGCTCCCCATCCGAGTCATCCTTTTGAAATAGAACCGCTCCTATACCTATGTCGGAAGCATCACACTGGACGTAAAAATGCCTAGAAAAGTGAGTACCGGACTAGTTTTTAAATCGTTCAAACGGTACCTTAGCATCATCGGAAAATCTGAATATTTGCCCTTCTTCAAGGTCTCGAAGATGGTTTCACTTGTTTCGAACTCCCCGGAAATGAAAATCGTTTCAATCTTCTCTGGGTCATGTTTAAGCTTTCCCCCACCGACAATGTAGCCCAAATAACGTAACTCTTTGAAGCAGAACTTCGACTTAGTTACGTTAATTGTTAATCCCGCATCCGCCAGACAATCAGCTACACGATCTAACAACTCCAAGTCCGTATCGGAATGCGGAGACACAATCAAAAGTAGACAAAAACTCTATCGCGAAGTGCTGCGGGGATCACCTTATCCATTAAACGGTACAACCTTTGGGCTGCATTGCACAAGCCGAAAGGCATAACCGTAAAAGATGAAGTCGTCGCCCTGGCACCGTGAATGCATTTTTTTCTCTACTAGACTGATCTAGTGGTATCTGCCAGAAAGCACTAGATATATAGTATGTATCTCCCAGACGCCTGAGCAGACCCTCTATATGTGTTAAAGGGTAGATATCATTGACTATTAGTGCCTTGAGTTCGCGAGCATCCAGGCACAGCCGTTACTTTTCGCCCTTTCGAACTGTAACGACAGGATTTTGCACTAGAAGCTGGGGTAAACTCACCAGTCCAAAGTCGTTGCAAGTTATTTATACTTTCGACAAAGAGAGAGAACACCGCGTTATTTAATTTTTTATATAACGTTATAATATTTTATTAAAGCTAAATGTAGTCCCTTATCACGCGATTTAACATTTAATACTTATTGGTAGGAGAGTAATCCAATATAGGGTCGATCGCAGCTGACCGAGGAATGCAGCGTAGTATTAGCGACGGCAATGTTGAGGTAGGCGGCGGCTGTAATGGGGATAAGCGGAGGTGTTTAATCAGGCAGCGGCCGTAGTCCAGGTTAACGGCAGCGTTTACTTAGGCGGCGGCTGTATTCCGGGTCGACGGCAGCGTTTAGTTAAGCGGCGGCAACGTTGAGTTAGGCGGCGGCTATATTCCCGGTTGACGGCTGTAGGGTCGCTTGTAGCCTGTAAGTTATTTTGTTGTTTCTGGTCCATTTTTGTTGCTTGTAATGCATGGGATAACGAAAAAATAAAATAATAATATTGAGTTTCGGTCCGCTCGGGACTTGAACCAACAACCTACCGACTTTGGTGCTGCGGTTCTAACCATTCGGCCACGGTTATAATGTACACCGGTGCAAAATGGTCAGCTCAATTACATAGTTTCTATGTATATGTACGTTGGTCGGTAATGGCGTGTTTCCGAATCTGTTTGTGAGTGGTGGTGGTTGTTTGATTGTGTTAGTGGTGGCGTGCATTGGTGTTGGTGAATGCATTTATAATTGAATGCATATTTTTTTCGAAATTTCGTTAAATTAACGTATTCCTTCCAATTGAGTTGAAGTTATAAATAGCAGCTATTGGGTAGGGATTGGTTCTTTTGGTGTGATTACAGAGTAGCAGAATCATAGTTAATTTATACGCTACGGCACAACATATACTCTGTGACTCAGGGATTTTTTAGTAAGTTTTAAATATTAAAATTGGATTAATTTTAACAATTAATAATTAACCATTGAATTCTAGCGTCAGGATTTACCTAATTGGGAAGGAATACTTTTTTTTGGATTGTTTTATTGTGTCGTTTTTAGCGAATCAAAAAGGTAACAACCAAACCAATTACATAACCGCAACACACACATCAACCATTTTCTTTTTCCCAAACAGAATTCCACCGGAAGCCTATTTTGTTGGCATAAAACTCCGCCAAAACTCCGCATAAAACTCCGCGATAAAAATTAATAATTTCACATCCTTATCGTAAAACTAAAATTAGTCCCTTAAATAGCAGTGGCGTGAATGTCAAGAAGGAAAAAAATTTAAACAATTTTTAATTTTTAGATATTTTAAGTAAAATTTATTTTTTTATTTATTTTGTAAATGTGCAGACATCGGGTTAAAAAAAGGGAAAATTAAGCTATTAATTTAAAAAAAAAGAGAGAGTGGGAAAAAATGAAATGAAAGTGAAGATAAAAGAAAATAAGAAGTAAAGACAAATTATAAATATTTAAATTAATTAAAACAATCAAATACAAAAGAAAATCAAGTGGAAAAAAATAGGAAACAAAAGAACACAAACACATAAACAAGAACATTATAGGTGGAACTACACCAAGAACAAACAAAAACACACAACTTCACCACGGAAACCAGGAAAGATCTTTCTACGGGGGACCTTAATCAATGTAAGTGAAGTGTTTCTTTTTATTGTTGTATAATACAAATTTCCCCTTTTGCAACCAGCCTCAAACCGATTGATATCACTATAGAGAAAACCAATTGAATTCTCGCAATCTCGGTTTGATGTTAGAACCAAAAGGAGAAATTTTAAAGTGACTGTGTGATTGCAACTGTCAATATAAATATCGAAAAGAACCAACCCAAGCCGTGATCGTGCGTTGGTACGGTGCGTGACATACACGCTTAGCCTCCGTGCAACCCGGGTTCGAGCCCATGTCGGGTCGATTTAAAACAAATATTTTTTTTTTGTAAATTTCTTTTTTCGCTTAAACAATTTAAAAATTAATTTAACTTTTTTTTGTGCACTTTGGTTCATTTGTTTATTTGAGTAAATCAAATGGATAAATAAAATCAAATAGACAAATTAAACCAATTTGCTTTTGTTAATGCAGGTTCCAATCCTGGCTCAGTTTTTTTGACATTTTGTTTTCCTTAACCCAGGTTCAAATCCTGCTCCAACCACTTTTTGCTTTTGATTTTTTTTGTAAACCCAGGTTCTAATCCTGGCTCAATAAATTTTCGATTTTGTTTTTTTATAAACCCAGGTTCGAATCCTGAACCGACCATTTTGTTTTAAAATATTTTTTTTTGCCCAGGTTCGAATCCTGATGGCGTCAGCAATTTTTATTTTCTTTTAGTTATATATTTTTTTTATTTCTGCATGCATTTTCTTATACATTAATTATGATATCCGAACTGGATATTTTTTTTCAGCTTATTTTTTTTCCTTTTTCTACGATATCTGCACATACGTAATATGATATTTATATTTTTCTTGTTTAATTAGTTTTTTTTGTTAGTTTATTAATTTTTATAATATGATATTTATATTTTTCTTGTTTAATTAGTTTTTTTGTTAGTTTATTATTTCACATAATATGATAAATTAATATTTTTTTTAAATAATTACTTTTTTTTGCCACTTTAGTTTTTTTATTTTAACGTCAAAAGCTTTGCCAATTTTTAAATTAGTTTTTTTTATAAAATACCAATATGGATTTTCTATGAGATTTATAATTAGGTTTAATTATTTTACGGTTGAGGTATTTTTGAAAATGTTTATTGAATAAACCAAAATGAGTTACTGAAAAGTAAATTTTTGATTTCCCAAAAAGCTTGGTGAAAGGGGGGAATACGAATAGGGACCATGAATATTTCATAACGCTTTCCACTCATGGTCATGGTTGGGAGGGGAAATACAGATGTTACCAGCAATACATCTGACTTGCATCAATTCTTTGTTTGTCTTCTCTTTCACGTTTGGTTCTTCTTTTCTTTCTATTTTGTCCCTCTATCCCTCAATTAGCACGCACACTTTAAAATAGATCATATTGTAGCCAATCAGTATCTATTTGAGCATCGTAGCCTATTAAACCCACCCCAATTGCCGACGAGACGGAAGCCGGAAACTAGTTGCGTGCTGCTGCAGTTCTGCTCAATATAAACTTTTATTAAAGGAGGTCTACTCATAACAGTTGTATGCTACAGTATAAATTATTTTTGGCGCCCAACGTGGGGCCCACACAGGTCAATCAAATCATTTTTCTATCTTTGAATTTTATTCAAATTACTAGTGTGGCTCCCTAACAAAATTCAGATCTTTCATTTCTTTTACCTATCATTTTCTAGTGTAAATTTTTCTTCTTCTTTCATTTGTCCGCCTCTACACATGATTAATGTTTTGTATTTGGAATCTGATATAGAATGTGTTAGAGATATGTCAAACCATACACAACATTATTATGCCTTCTTTTTTTTCTTTTTCGTTTAGTTGATATTTGCATGTGTGTTTTCGGAATAGCTGATTCTGTATTATATACGCTTGTTTCAGACCGTCTTCATATATGCTGGTGTCGATAATACCCTCCCCAATGTTTTGTTTAGACTGGAATACTTTTTTTGAAGAATTCGGAATAAGTACCGTCTTTGATGTGACTATGTCACATATATCTTCATGTTTTTTTTTTTTTGTTTTTCATTTTTTTAACTTTATGTATAGCGAATGTGTTGTAGTAGGAAGTTGACTTACAACCTTGTGAGGTGGTGTCAAACCGTACAATAAATTCAATATACCCTTCCTAGTGTACTTTGTTATAGATATTTTCATAGATGTTTTCTGGAATTGCTGTTATTGGATAGGATATGCTAGTATCAGACCGTTTACATATGTGATAATGTTTGTAATACCCTACCTTGTGCAGGTTCAGACCGGAATAGACTTTTTTGATTAATTTCGAATAAGTACCGGCTTTACTGTTTGTACAATTCTTTTCCTTTGATTTTTTTATTTTTTCTGTTTCTGTATTATTTCATTTATACAATCGTGATACGAGAGACTTTAATTTATTGATGCTTAATCGTTTCCCTCCTCACCGGCTGTTTTGGGGATCAAATAATGTTTTGAATTTATTTTGAATTGATTTTTTTTTTGAGTTCGTATCGTAATTAATTGGAATTTGGTTCCGAAACCCCAAACACAACTTCATTTTGTAGAAATATTTTTTTCAATTAGTCTTTACCAAATTACTTTTTTATTCAAAAATTATATTATTTTATTCCTTTTTCTCTGGTACTTGTTTTTTGTTTTTGGATTTTGTCCTTTTGAATATAGTTTTATTTTTTTTATTTTTATAACGTCTTTAAGAAGGAGTATGGAAGATTTGTCTAATACTAGTTCAGCGCCTTGTTGTGGTATTTGTAACCATGCCATAGGTAGTAGTAGGTATGCTTGTACTGCTCAGTGTACACATATATTTCATAAATCTTGTTTGGCGAAACATGTTAAGACAAATCAAAACTGTCCGACTTGTGGTATAGTTCTGAACAGCGTAAGTGTTGCTACTGCAGCTGGCAGTTCCACTTCACCTATGACTACCCGGTCTCAGTCTCACCGTGCTTTGGAGTTCGACTCGAGCCGTACAGGACTACAGTCAGCTCCAGTTACAGCTAATTCTTCCCCAATACAAAATCATAATGCTGAGGCAGCTCCTTCTAATTCTCCTAGTGCTCATATTTCTACTCAAGTTCCAAACCAGACAACTGTTTCTTGTGATAACATTTTATTATTCAATCAAGATAATATTAGAGCTATAGTGAATTCGGCTGTTAGCGCTCAACAGGATGAGATGATGAAGAAACTAGCCGAACAATTGTCTGGAATGATTGAGAATAGTATTCAGGCGAGTTTTGGTAGAATGAATATTATAACTCAAGCTCCTATTCCAGAACCAGAAATTTCGCGTACTTCTCATACAGGTCCCTTGGAAGTTCAAACGCTTGAACAATTACTGGGGATACCTTCGAATCCCAATACCAGTGACAATTTGCGAGATCAGAATCGAAATAATTCAAATACGTCTTTCAGTAATAATTCTGCTCCTTCGGTTCGTCCTGACAAGGTTGGACATATAATACATAATTGGAAAATTAAGTTTTCTGGAGATCCTCAAGGTATGTCAATCGAGAATTTTCTCTATAGAGTTGAGGCCTTGACAAAGGAAACCCTTAACGGTAACTTCGAATTACTTTGTCAGCACATATCGGCTTTATTTGACTCCAAAGCAAATGAATGGTATTGGAGGTATCACAAGTCCGTCCCAGAAATTCGTTGGAACAGATTATGCGCGGCTTTACGAACCCAATACAAAGATTCTCGTACCGATGTAGATTGGAGAGAATTAATTCGTGATAGGAAGCAGAGGTCCAAAGAGAATTTCGATTCATTTTATGAAGCTATCGTGGATATTTCCGATAGATTAACGCAGCCACTGGATGAAAAGATCCTGATAGAAATATTAAGGCGTAATCTCTTACCAGAAATTCAACACGAAATTCTGAATATCCAAATCTATTCAATTTCTCACTTACGTGACATTTGCCGTAGAAGGGAGTTTTTCCTACAGGACATTGGCAAAAGGCATTCATCTTCTAAACCATTTCAGCGAAAGCAAATTCATGAATTATTGAACGATTACGTTGAATCCTCAGATGGTGAAGAAGAAATCTCGGCAATATCATTGACTTGCTGGAATTGTCAGAAAATAGGACACAGATATCAAGATTGTCTAGAAAAACTTAATGTATTTTGTTTCGGTTGCGGTTCACCTAATATGTACAAACCCAATTGCCCATCGTGCAATTCAAAAAACGGGAAATCTGGTGCGCTGAAAAGTGCACGCAAACCGACAAAATCTTCCAGCACGAATACCGACTAAATCCTGAATATATGCCAAACATTCAAATTACTAATCCTGATTTAAACTCAGCAAACCCGGCTATTACTGTACCACCTATAATACAAACTTCTCCAAAAATCCCTTTTGCGAACGCAGAAAACTCTCAGACTTTAATCGATAAATCCTTCGAAGAGAAGAAGAAGTCTTCCTCCTTTCAATCGGAAATTAAATCGTATCCACCTACTTATTTCAAACCCTTTCATATCCGTTTAGCAGAGTATGAAGCCAAAAGAGCGGAAATATTTAATGAAACTCCACCTAGTGTGAAGGAAGCCAGATCCACTGTGCGTATGAGGAATTTTTGGCGTAATGTTAACCATACTCGACGTGACCTTTTAAGTTCTATTTATGACAAGCCTAATGATATCAGACCGTACGCATCTGTTGTTCTTTTTGGAAAGACCATTAGTGGTTTATTAGACACCGGAGCGTCTGTTAGCTGTCTAGGGTCAGAAGCTGCTAGGAAATTTTTAGAATCCAATGTAAATTTTAAAAAGATTAGATCGTTCATTCGAACAGCGGATGGAAAAAATCAAAGTGTTCTCGGTAGTGTTCAAACTGTTATTAATTTTAGGGGTGTTTCGAAACCCATTTGTTTATATATTGTGCCACAACTGTCTCAGAATCTTTTTCTAGGCGTTGACTTTTGGAAGTCGTTTAATTTACTACCGCCAGGACTTCTGTCGGAAATAAATTCTAGTTGGGTTTCTGAACAGATTTCGGAACTCTCTGATCAACGACCTTTGACAGAGACGGAAAGACGACGTTTACGGACCGTTATTATCAGCTTTCCCTCATTTTTGAAGGAAGGACTTGGACGTACGAACGTAATTTCGCACTGTATTGATGTTGGAGACGCTACTCCAATTAAACAGCGACATTTTCCTGTTTCCCCAGCAATGGAGAAATTAATATACAGCGAAATTGAGAGGATGTTGGACATGGACGTAATCGAAGAGTCAGACAGCGCGTGGTCTTCACCGATGGTGCTTGTTCGCAAGCCTGGGAAAGTTCGATTGTGCTTAGACAGTAGGAAAGTCAACTCCGTGACAGTGAAGGATGCTTATCCTTTGCCAAATATTGATGGCATTTTGAGTAGACTTCCTCGGGCTGAGTACATAACGAGCTTGGACCTCAAAAATGCATTCTGGCAAATACCTCTTGACAAAGCGTCGAAGGATAAGACTGCGTTTACCGTTCCCGGGCGTCCCTTGTACCATTTCAAAGTCATGCCTTTTGGCCTTTGTAATGCTCCTCAAACTATGTCGAGGTTGATGGACAAGGTGATACCGGCGAATTTGCGAACGGAAGTGTTTGTCTATCTGGATGATTTGTTAATTGTGTCTGATTCTTTCGATCGACATATGGACGTTTTGCAGGAAGTTTCGCAACAGATACGGAAGGCAGGATTAACCATAAATGTGGAAAAATCAAAATTTTGTGTACCAGAAGTCCGTTATCTAGGCCATTATCTAGGGGTTATTCAAACAGATCCTGAAAAAATATCGGCCATTATAGATTTTCCGACACCTCGATCTGTCAAACAACTCAGACGGTTTTTGGGTATGTCTGGTTGGTACCGAAAGTTCATTAGGAAGTACGCATCCGTCACCAGCCCGTTGACAGATTTGTTAAAGGGTAGTAGGAAGTACCTATGGAGTGACGAGGCTCATAAAGCTTTTGAAGAGTTGAAGTCCATATTGACATCCGCACCAGTGTTGCATAGCCCTGATTTCACACAGCCATTTTTAATTCACTGTGATGCTAGCAGTACCGGAATAGGAAGTGTATTGGTGCAGAAAACTGCGGACGGCGATGAGTTTCCCATTGCATTTATGTCAAAGAAACTGAACCAAGCCCAACGTAGATACTCAGTCACCGAACAGGAATGTTTAGCAGCAGTGTTAAGCATTAAGAAATTTCGAGCATACGTGGAAGGACATGAGTTCACGGTCATCACCGATCATGCATCGTTGAAGTGGCTCATGTCCCAAACTGATCTCAATTCGCGGTTGGCAAGGTGGGCTTTGAAGCTTCAAGGTTTTCAATTCAAGATTGAGCATCGAAAAGGTAGTCAAAATGTGGTTCCTTATGCGCTTTCGCGTACTAATACTGGGGATTTGTCCGAAGTTCAAAGTTTGGAACTGTCCGCTTTAGACGGGACTGGCGTTTTTGTGGATTTACAATCCGAGCATTTCAAAAGTAGACAATACAACGACTTACTTGACAATGTTAGGAAAACCCTTGATAAAACTCCCGACTTAAAAATTATCGATGGTTATTTGTACAGACGGACAGAACACTGTACTGGAGACCAGTTGCGAGATGACTTTGCTTGGAAGCTTTGGATACCCAAAGATTTGGTCAGAGAAGTCCTTGAGAAGGCCCATGATAGTCCACTATCTTCTCATGGTGGTATTAATAAAACCTTGGAGAGGATTAGGTGGTTTTACTTTTGGCCCAACCTGGTTGGAGATGTTAAGGAGTATATTAATGCCTGTGATATTTGTAAAAGTACCAAACATCCTCCAATGGGTATAACAAGTGAGACACAGAGATTTTTCCAGAAGTTGTACATTGACTTTCTTGGTCCCTATCCCCGTTCAAAATCTGGTAATATAGGTATTTTCATAGCTGTCGATCATTTCTCCAAATTTTGCTTCTTAAAATCGGTGAAAAAGTTTACTGCAGATGTAGTAATAAAATATATGGAAGAGGAACTGTTTCATGTTTATGGCACCCCTGAAACAGTTGTGTCTGATAACGGGTCGCAATTTAAGTCCACCCAATTCAATAAATTTTTAGTTAATTATGGGGTAAACCACGTTTACACTGCCGTGCACTCGCCCCAAGCAAATGCGTCTGAACGGGTAAATCGTTCAGTACTTTCTGCAATTCGGGCATACATAAAACATGACCAAAGTAATTGGGACGAGTACCTCAGCAGTATCAGTTGTTCATTGAGATCATCTGTACATGCTGTACATGAAATTGTTATTACGAATTAGAAGATTTGAATGGTGAAATATGATTTATCACGCCAAGGACATTCGTCAATAACTCTTTACATTAATAATATTTTTTTTCTGTTCCTTTTTGCTACAAGCGGGATCAGCTTTGTGTTCCATCCAGAGCCCCAAACCTGATTTTGGCGGGGGGGAAATGTAGGGTCGCTTGTAGCCTGTAAGTTCTTTTGTTGTTTCTGGTCCATTTTTGTTGCTTGTAATGCATGGGATAACGAAAAAATAAAATAATAATATTGAGTTTCGGTCCGCTCGGGACTTGAACCAACAACCTACCGACTTTGGTGCGGCGGTTCTAACCATTCGGCCACGGTTATAATGTACACCGGCGCAAAATGGTCAGCTCAATTACATAGTTTCTATGTATATGTACATTAGGGCGTACCTCAAAAAAAAAGTTCGCCGTACACCTTCGAATATGAAGTATTATTGAAAGGTAGTTTCAAAAAAAAATTTTTATTTTTTTATGCCGAACGTAGGGGTCGCGCTTTTACATTTTTCTATATAACTTGTATTTATAAACGGATTTTAAAGTGTGATACATCGATGTTTTTGTCTCGACGAGGCCGATTTTTTTGTCTTTGAAGTCATTGAGCTCAAGCACCCCCTTCTGGTACTTACCCATCATTTCTCAGTTGCTACTACCCTAATGTACCACTCTAATAATCGAAAATTAAAGCTCGCATAAAATCATGAATCATGTTTGAGCTCAATGACTTCAAAGACAAAAAAATCGGACAAAAACATCGATGTATCACACTTTAAAATCCGTTTATAAATGCAGAAGTTATATAGAAAAATGTAAAAGCGCGACCCCTACGTTCGGCATAAAAAAATAAAAAAAATTTTTTTGAAACTACCTTTCAATAATACTTCATATTCGAAGGTGTACGGCGAATTTTTTTTTTTTTTACTTGTAACCTGGTACGCTCTAATGTACATTGGTCGGTAATGGCGTGTTTCCGAATCTGTTTGTGAGTGGTGGTGGTTGTTTGATTGTGTTAGTGGTGGCGTGCATTGGTGTTGGTGAATGCATTTATAATTGAATGCATATTTTTTCGAAATTTCGTTAAATTAACGTATTCCTTCCAATTGAGTTGAAGTTATAAATAGCAGCTATTGGGTAGGGATTGGTTCTTTTGGTGTACAGAGTAGCAGAATCATAGTTAATTTATACGCTACGGCACAACATATGCTCTGTGACTCAGGGATTTTTTTAGTAAGTTTTAAATATTAAAATTGGATTAATTTTAACAATTAATAATTAACCATTGAATTCTAGCGTCAGGATTTACCTAATTGGGAAGGAATACTTTTTTTTGGATTGTTTTATTGTGTCGTTTTAGCGAATCAAAAAGGTAACAACCAAACCAATTACATAACCGCAACACACACATCAACCATTTTCTTTTTCCCAAACAGAATTCCACCGGAAGCCTATTTTGTTGGCATAAAACTCCGCCAAAGTTTTGGTTTTTACACGGGAACGGGCAACCCTCACCGATAAACCCGCAACATTTCCTAAAAATTGATACCAGGTCCACCAAAATACATCAGTCATCAAATATGCAGACAGTGTGTGGTGTTCCCCATGTGAAAAGTGAAATTTGTATATATTATTTATTCGGTGGAATAATTAAATTCTTATAATATGTTGTAAAAAAATGTTAACGTGATTTCGAAGCCGCGATAAAAATTAATAATTTCACATCCTTATCGTAAAACTAAAATTAGTCCCTTAAATAGCAGTGGCGTGAATGTCAAGAAGGAAAAAAATTTAAACAATTTTTAATTTTTAGATATTTTAAGTAAAATTTATTTTTTTATTTATTTTGTAAATGTGCAGACATCGGGTTAAAAAAAGGGAAAATTAAGCTATTAATTAAAAAAAAGAGAGAGTGGGAAAAAATGAAATGAAAGTGAAGATAAAAGAAAATAAGAAGTAAAGACAAATTATAAATATTTAAATTAATTAAAACAATCAAATACAAAAGAAAATCAAGTGGAAAAAAATAGGAAACAAAAGAACACAAACACATAAACAAGAACATTATAGGTGGAACTACACCAAGAACAAACAAAAACACACAACTTCACCACGGAAACCAGGAAAGATCTTTCTACGGGGGACCTTAATCAATGTAAGTGAAGTGTTTCTTTTTATTGTTGTATAATACAAATTTCCCCTTTTGCAACCAGCCTCAAACCGATTGATATCACTATAGAGAAAACCAATTGAATTCTCGCAATCTCGGTTTGATGTTGGAACCAAAAGGAGAAATTTTAAAGTGACTGTGTGATTGCAACTGTCAATATAAATATCGAAAAGAACCAACCCAAGCCGTGATCGTGCGTTGGTACGGTGCGTGACATACACGCTTAGCCTCCGTGCAACCCGGGCTCGAGCCCAGGTCGGGTCGATTTAAAACAAATATTTTTTTTTTTGTAAATTTCTTTTTTCGCTTAAACAATTTAAAAATTAATTTAACTTTTTTTTGTGCGCTTTGGTTCATTTGTTTATTTGAGTAAATCAAATGGATAAATAAAATCAAATAGACAAATTAAACCAATTTGCTTTTGTTAATGCAGGTTCCAATCCTGGCTCAGTTTTTTTGACATTTTGTTTTCCTTAACCCAGGTTCAAATCCTGCTCCAACCACTTTTTGCTTTTGATTTTTTTTGTAAACCCAGGTTCTAATCCTGGCTCAATAAATTTTCGATTTTGTTTTTTTATAAACCCAGGTTCGAATCCTGAACCGACCATTTTGTTTTAAAATATTTTTTTTGCCCAGGTTCGAATCCTGATGGCGTCAGCAATTTTTATTTTCTTTTAGTTATATATTTTTTTTTATTTCTGCATGCATTTTCTTATACATTAATTATGATATCCGAACTGGATATTTTTTTTCAGCTTATTTTTTTTCCTTTTACGATATCTGCACATACGTAATATGATATTTATATTTTTCTTGTTTAATTAGTTTTTTTGTTAGTTAATTAATTTTTATAATATGATATTTATATTTTTCTTGTTTAATTAGTTTTTTTGTTAGTTTATTATTTCACATAATATGATAAATTAATATTTTTTTTGAATAATTACTTTTTTTTTGCCACTTTAGTTTTTTTATTTTAACGTCAAAAGCTTTGCCAATTTTTAAATTAGTTTTTTTTTATAAAATACCAATATGGATTTTCTATGAGATTTATAATTAGGTTTAATTATTTTATGGTTGAGGTATTTTTGAAAATGTTTATTGAATAAACCAAAATGAGTTACTGAAAAGTAAATTTTTGATTTCCCAAAAAGCTAGGTGAAAGGGGGGAATACGAATAGGGACCATGAATATTTCATAACACTTTCCACTCATGGTCATGGTTGGGAGGGGAAATACAGATGTTACCAGCAATACATCTGACTTGCATCAATTCTTTGTTTGTCTTCTCTTTCACGTTTGGTTCTTCTTTTCTTTCTATTTTGTCCCTCTATCCCTCAATTAGCACGCACACTTTAAAATAAATCATATTGTAGCCAATCAGTATCTATTTGAGCATCGTAGCCTATTAAACCCACCCCAATTGCCGACGAGACGGAAGCCGGAAACTAGTTGCGTGCTGCTGCAGTTCTGCTCAATATAAACTTTTATTAAAGGAGGTCTACTCATAACAGTTGTATGCTACACGGCAGCGTTTACATAAGCGGCGGCAACGTTGAGTTATGCGGCTGTATTCCCGGTTATCGGCAGCGTTTACTTAAGCGGCGGCAACGTTGAGTTAGGCGGCGGCTGTATTCCCGGTTGACGTCAACGTTTACTTAAGCGGTGGCAACGTTGAGTTAGGCGACGGCTGTATTCCAGGTCGACGGCAGCGTTTAGTAAAGCGGCGGCAAGGTTGAGTTAGACGGCGGCTGTATTCCCGGTTGGCGACAGCGTTTACTTAAGGGGCGGCCGTAGACTAGGTTGACGGCAGCGTCTCAGTGAAACGGCGGCGGACTACCGATGGAATCGAAAACCGAACAGACTCTACCGTTCAACCCACTCAGCAGCAGCTATCAACGATTGGTGAAAGAGGTGGTAGGCTGTAGACCCAAATACCACTCTCTTTCAACAGTTGTGTGTTTCAGACCAGAACACTGTTTTGGCTTGTCTGACAAGTTGCCAACGATTTGCTGAAGGGGATGGTAGGCCGAAGACCCAAATACCACTCCTTCCACAGTCGTATGCACCAAATCTGAACACTATGGTTTGCGGGTACTTGCGAACTGAACTCATCTGCCTACGCGTTCTCCCTTTTATACCTTTTTTCACTGCCTACCCACACATAACTACCCAACAGCGATGCTTCCATACATTACTACGACCAGTGTTGTGGTGCCCAGTGTTACCGCTGAGAAATTTCAAAAAGTATCACAAAAAGGGGATTTCTTCAAAAAAAGTGGCACATTGCTTTGGAAAAAGTGGCACACATTTTTAAGTTTTTATATTAAGAAAACAACAGATTATATAAAGTTAACAAAAACAATTCATATATATATATATATATACATATATCGTTCATTCCATATCAAACCGACCGATTTTAACGATTTTTCGCAGACGTATTAAAAAAACCAGTAAGGAAAGGCTAAAGTCGGGCGGGGCCGACTCTATGATACACTCCACTTTCAATCCGAATACAATTCAATACGGTGAAAAAGTGAAAACGGGAAGGTTTTTTGTATCCTGTAAATGTATGTGTTTGACAAAAAATTTTATATCGGAAAGTACATTTGTATGAGGATATATTGAAACCTGGAACGAAATAGGTGAAATATAAAATTTATAGTTTGGCCAAAATCGGTTAAACTTATGGGAGCAACATTTGAATTTGGGATATATTTAAATCTGAACCGATCTTACCCACTTTCACCATAGCTTTGTTTAGTTAGATTATAAGATGTTGTGCGAAATTTAAAGAAAATCGAGCACAATATGTGGCTTTTAAACCGGCAAAAGTCAAATCGGGAGCGACATTTGTATGGGGGCTATATCTAAATCTGAACCGATCTTACCCAATTCCTGCATAGTGTTTCTTGTTGGACTATAAGATGTTTTGCCAAATTTGAAGACAATCTGATACAATATGTGGTTTCTAGAGCGGAAAAAGTCAAATCGGGAGCGAAATTTGTATGGGAGCTATATATAAATCTGAACCGATCTGTTCGATATTCACCATGGGAGTTTCTAGTGGGAATATAAGATGTTTTACCAAATCTGAAGACAATCTGATACAATATGTCGTTTCTAGAGCGGAAAAAGTCAAATCGGGAGCGAAATTTGTATGGGAGCTATATATAAATCTGAACCGATCTGACCGATATTCACCATGGGTCTTTCTAGTGGAAATATAAGATGTTTTACCAAATCTGAAGACAATCTGATACATTATGTGGTCTCTAGAGCGGAAAAAGTCAAATCGGGAGAGAAATTTGTATGGGAGCTATATATAAATCTGAACCGATCTAACACATTTTTACCACAGGTGTTTCTAGTTACAATATAAGATGTTTTGCCAATTTTAAAGAAAATCTGTTGTAATATGTGGTATCTAGAGTGAAAAGAGTCAAATCGGGAGTGAAATTCGTATGGGGGCTATATCTAAATCTGAACCGATTTTCTTCAAATTAAATAGCGTTCGTCCTTATCGCGAAAAACATCGTTGTGCAACGTTTCATTTGGTTCTGTCTACAATTGCGACCTGTATCGTGATTACAAGAATAGATGGACGGACGGACAGACAGACAGACAGACGGACATTGCTAAATCGACTCAGAAAGTGATTCTAAGACGATCGGTATAATTAACAATGGGTCTATCTCGTTTCCGTCTGGGTGTTACAAACAAATGCACAAAGACATAATACTCTCGTGGAGTGTATAAAAAAAAAACAATTTTTTTAAAAAGATAAGACCAATTTGAAATTGGGAAATCAAGAAAAACGTGCCGAGGTATGAACATTGAAAATGGTGTAGTGAGAAAACGTGTGGGCACAATTCAAAGAATGAGAGGTAATTGCAAGTACTTTTCGTCGACGTTCTTGGCTATTGACTGCTACTGACAACAATTTTGTGTATTTCTGATTTTTTTCTTCTTTTGTATCTTTCACTATGAAAACACCAACCTAAAAATTCAGAAAAATATAAGCATATTCCCTGATCGAATCTAAACAAACTCTGAGAATTTAAGCTTGGAGAAATAGCGGGTTGTATTAAAAAAAAATACATTTACTAAATATAGTCGCCCGAAAAAAGTATTTTCTGAACGATTGTTCATAAATTAACATACAAACATATATATACTAAACTAAAAAATTAAATTAAATCCAATTTTGGTATTTATTCTTAGTTTCTTCTTCTCTATACTTTTCAATGAAATCAGTACTGGGAACCGAATTTTCCAACTCCACGTCAATTAAATTTAGTGCTGAAAGCATTGAATAACAAGTTTCTACCTTCAACCTGTTCGCTAAACTATTTTTCATTATTGTCAACTTCGAAAAAACGCGATCTGCGCAAGCACTGCTATGAGGCGAAGTAAAAACATATGTGGCAAATTAATATAAATACTCATTTTATTTATTTTTTAAATTTCCCATTTTATACCAGAATAGTTGCGAATAGCTTCCCAAAGATTTATTATTTGGCTTATATTCTACTAATTTTAATTCTTTTACAAAAGCATCTGGTTTGCTAATTACATCACTAAATTCAGCCACGTTGGAAAAATAGTTGATATGCTGGGTTTTATATAAAAAGGTTCTAAGAATCTTAAACTATTCAGTTTTTTGTCATTTATATTCAATCGTGAACAAATTTAATCACAAACAGTTTAGTAAAAATTTAAGTAGATTTCTTTTAATAATCATAATACCGTTTTCTGATATATTTTAGACACATCTTTGAAGTATAAAATATTTTTATTATCGATATTCCATATCTCTGTAAACATTATAAACTATTTATACACTCCACGAGAGTATTATGTCTTTGTGTTATGTTTGTCACCCAACAAATTTTAATTTTTTTGTAATAAAAAAGAAAAAACCTTACCATAGACAAAGTTGTGCATATGTCGAGCAAATTTTTGAAATTCATACCTTTACTCAATTGCGAATAAAAGCGAAACGCGTGCATCGATTTTCATGATCTTTGTCTCATTTTGCTCATAGGTTATGTGACTTTACGTAAAAGTAATAAGATTTGACATTTTTTTCATTTTGGATTTTTTATGGATTTTAAAAAAAAAAAAATTTAAATCTTTAGGCAAAAAATAAGTTTTTTCCTTTATATATTCATTTTTAACTTGGAAACTGTTGCTTGTATAGGAAAACAATATATGAACAGATTAAGGGAATTGTAATTTTAAATTTTTTAAAATTTAATTCAATTAAATCGGGCTAGTGGTTCCCGAGTTATGCCGGACGAAACAAATTAACCAAAAAAAAATTTTTTAAATTTAAAAAAAAAAAAATAAAACAAAAACCAAACGAAAAAAAAAAATTTTATTGCGTTTTTCGAGCTCATGTCAAGGTTATCTACACAGAAAAAATTATCGCATCCCGAGTACATGAAATTTTTTTCATTTTGTTGAGTAGTGTTATATAACCTATAAAAACTTATATCTAATAATTATGATCCTATATATTTCTCATTCACGGTAGGTATTCCTGATTGAAAAATACAATGATCTGCAAAATTTTATGAAGATTCGATGTAAGATGTAGTTTCTAGAGCTGTAATTGAGCAGAATGGGCCCCATTTGGGTTATACCAAAGTATGGACATATAGGCATCTTCCAAACAAGTAAGGAAAGGCTAAAGACGGACGGAGCCACTATATGATACACCCCACTTTCTATCTCATTACAATTCTATTCGGTAAATCGGGGAGGATTTTTGAATCATGTAAATGTAAGTGTTTGGCAAAAATTCTAGAGTTTCTAGAGTGGAAAAAGTGAAATCGGGTGCGACATTTGTATGGCGACTATATCTAAATCTGAACCGATCTTACCCACTTTCAGCATAGGTGTTTCTAGTCCGATTATAAAATGTTGCGCCAATTTTAAAGAAAATCGGGAACAATATGCCGTTTCTAGAGTGGAAAAAGTGAAATCGGGTGCGACATTTGTATGGAGACTATATCTAAATCTGACCCGATCTTACCCACTTTCAGAATACGTTTTTCTAGTTCAATTATAAAATGTTGTGCCAATTTTAAAGAAAATCGGGAACAATATGCGGTTTCTAGAGCGGAAAAAGTGAAATCGGGTGCGACATTTGTATGGCGACTATATCTAAATCTGAACCTATCTTACCCACTTTCAGCATAGGTGTTTCTAGTTCGATTATAAAGTGTTCTGCCAATTTTAAAGAAAATCGGGAACAATATGCCGTCTCTAGAGCGGAAAAAGTCAAATCGGGAGCGACATTTGTATGGGGGATATATCTAAATCTGAACCGATTTCCTCCAAATTCAATACCGATCGTCCTTGGCCAAAAGAAGTAACTTCTGCCAAATTTCATGATAATCGGACTGCAATTGCGACCTGTAGAGTTCGAACAAGCTTAGATGGACAGCAGACGGACGGACGAACAGACAGAAATCGTTAAATCGATTCAGCTGGTGATTCTAAGCCGATCCGTATACTTAAAGGTGGGTCTAGCTCGATTATTTATTGGTGTTACAAACATTTGGAGGAAAACTTATAATACTTATCATAACCTTGGCCACGAAGTGGTGTAGGGTATAAAAATATGTCCGAAATTTCTAGGTCCTAGCTCCATTCTCTTTAGTTTTTGTTGCAGCTTGTATGAAAATATTGCACTGCGTGACGTTCAAATGTGGCTATGGCGTCCTTGCCTCCTCTAAACCTTGAAAGTTGTTTCTAACAAATCCTGTTTGTAACAACAAATCCTCTTCGATTTAATTGAGTCCCTAAAACTCAATTAAACGCAACCTTTGAATGAAATTCTAACCAATTTAAAGGACATTTATCTTGACCAAACTCTCCCACACACAGGGATGGTGTATGTGTCGTGCCCTGAAATAATTTTTCATTTTGCAAACTTTTCCATTACAAAGTCTCTGTACATAACTTTGTGTGTACATTAATGATTACATCTCAATAGTTCGTTCATGTTACGGCCATATAGAAGCTATAGCAGCAAGATTTCTCCTACGACCTCCTAAATGTATGCAACATAAAATAAACTATTTTAAATTTAACTTGTGCAGTGTAGAGTGTATATAGAGCGAAAAGTCTGGAAAAACATTGTCATAAATGCATTTATGGTCATGGAGAGTGCAGCAGATTTGGGTATGAGGTCAGAGACGACCATGATAGAATGATACAATGTCCTGTTAATAACGTCTTTAACAAAGAAAAACACAGTTTTCTGACATAACTTCAGAGATCACGGTTCGGAAAATTTTACGCATTACATTTCAAATTGTCATTTGAAAGAATAAAAAAATAAAAAAAATATTAATTTTAAGTATTTTTATGAAAACTTTTACCTTTTGTTTGACATTTTAAAATACTGTTATTGGTTCCATTTAGACAGAGTATCCCAGAAAAAATTCGGTAATGACACCTGATCATTATTTCCATTACCTAGTCATGACTGCCCATTACACCCTGCATTATTTTGAAGTATGAAATAATGACCTCCTTAAAAAATAGTTATTGGTAACATGCATATTGGTAATATCCATGTTTTGCTACAAATAGAGTTGTGTTTGGCCTTGTCTTCTGGTAGTACTATATTGGTAGCACTGGTAGAGCTATATTGGAGTTTTTATAATAACAATAAGAAGAATGGAAAATACATTCCCCAATCCTCTTATTGTTGTGGTGGTGTTGTTCATCGCACATATTGTTTTGCTGTGTGTGTTCAAACCACCAACCACAACATACAACAACGTCAAGCAACAACTTACCAACCAGTATTTATATATTAACTTTTTGTAAGCGTGTATGGAAGTACTTATTTCTTTACAACTTTTGGTTTAACAATATGTCCAGCATTACTACAGTTAATAGATTAATGACAAATGTAAGGACTTATACCCTAATAACACATTTACTGATATGTCACTGAAAACTGCAGCAGTGATTCATGCCCAGACACACTCCAAACACACCAACCAAGTGTACCATTAACGTGCCTTCCTTTTGTCGGGGGAATCTTTTCACACATCCCCTGAACATGACGAATGAAGGCAATAAATAAATGAATATAGTTGCAACAGGAAGGAAACTAAAACCAATTATCCAAAACTTTTGGCATTCAACAAACAAAATCACAACATGTCCATTGAACTAACTGGCAGTCCATGCCAAACACACTTATTCCTCCCTACTAATTTCAAACAAAGCTTGACAAATTTTGCACATTTGCAGCCGTACTGCAGCGCCACCAATGTAGCTTAATTAAATTTTAAAACAAACTTTATGAACTCATCACGTTCTGTCCCTCAAAACGGTTCAGCAACAGCTTCTCGACATCAGATATTTTAGGACAACAAAGGATTGGCAACAATTGTTGTTTGTTACACTTCCCATACGCCGCGAAGTGCATAGTTTATGGCCCTTTTGCAGTGTTGTTGCTGCTGCAGACCTCTCATTGGCGCCCCTATAATAAAATGATAATCACACATTTAATTGTTCTACATTTTGTTCTCAATTATTTTGTTGTCGCGTTGTGCGGAGGTGGTGACGTGAAATATGTGGTGAATGTTGAAATAAGTTCTATTGTGGACCACAATGCCAAAATTTGTTGCATGCTGTGACACAACCGCTTGACAATTAAATAAAATGAGGGTAAACAATGTCACAAAACCCCTCAAATACTTACAAAAAATGCTGGGGAAAGATCTCGATCACATAGACAGGAATAAATAGACGAAAAAATTAATGTGATTCCTTAATGATACTCATTCAAAGACTTCAAGGAATTTAGAAACTGGCGCCCAACGGCGATTATTATCACAAAATGATCATGTGTCCTTAAATAATAGATATGAACTGCCAAATAGATACTAATACCATTCAATAAGTTTACGTTGATTTCAGAAGCTGAAGCCCAAAAAGAAGATGATGTCATGATACGAGGTCTTCTTCATGTCTCCTTAAAAAATGTATATAACATGGATACCAAATAATACTATTATGCCAAGAGTTTTCGGGATTACAAAAGTTTCCGTAGCACGTGCGTTTGCTATAAAATTAAAATGGCAAATATGATTGTCGTGTAAACAAAGAAGGAGTCCGAACGTACTTCAGCAGTCTGTGTTCGTTGGTTGTCGCTGGCTTATTGCGTCATTGAAGGCGGAGCTGTGAACGGAAATGCTAAAATTTATTTATAATTTATGTACAAATACCACAAGATACAAAATGAAATCTTTAAATTTTTAATTCTTGTTATTATAATCTAAAAATAAAATGTATGTTATGCATTTTTCCGTCAGACTATCATTCGCCTTATTTTTCTGTTCTTATTAAGTGTTGATACTACATTTTATTCAAAAGTTCTTCAACCTTTCTTCGGCTTGCTTTCGGAAATATTTTTCTGTTTATGTTTATGGTGGACTAATGTATTTGACAAAATATTTTGTTTATTTTTGAAGATAAACTTTGAAGTTCAATTGGAGTTCGGCTTTGCTATCGATCGGACGTGATTACTCTCGCTGATTGTTATTGTTACAAAGAGCAGTAGTCATTTCAATAGAAATGGCTACAAAACGTAAAAAAACTACACAAGGCCCTGGGCCTCCAAAAAGAAATTACTTTCTACCTCTTCAAGCTTTATCTGATTCCGACGATGGATCGGAAACCGTAGTAGTGCCACTACTAAAGAATTTGTACCTCCAATAAAGGTTGAATTTGTAAATTCTTTGCTTCAACGGAAAGGTCATGCAGCACATCGTCTCAAAAAAATGTCTATTGGTGTAAAAATAATTTGTGAAACATCTAGTTTGTACGAGGATGTGATAAAGATCTTAAAAGAAAATGAATGTCAGTAATTTTTGGTCTGGAATACAAAACTGCAAATGAAGTTAAATCAGATTTGATTTCCCGTGGTTTAAAATGCCAAGATGTTAAAGTTGTGAATAAAAACTACGAAGGTTTCTCTGACACAATCTGCTTAGCAGCTATATTTAGCGCCTGCATGAAATTCCAATACTTCCCTTCTATCTGGAGAAAAGCGAAGGTGATTCCTATTCCGAAACCGGGCAAACCATCTAATCTAACTAGTAGCTACAGGCCGATAAGTCCGCTAAGTAATATGAGTAAGATTTTTGAGAAAATATTGAAAGATAAACTTTGGAATTACGTTGATTGCATACAAAAGTCGCTAGACAAAATAGTTGAATACTCTACCACATGGAGAATAAAAATTAACGCAACGAAGTCTCAAACTTACAAACTTAATTATGTTCCGTAATGAAATACAGTGGTTGAACTCAGTTAGATATCTTGGGGTATTCCTTAATACTCGGTTAACATTCAAGGACCATGTCTCGCATATAATTAGCAAAATGAATATAGCTATTAAAATGCTTTATCCTATAATTAATCGCAAATCAGAACTAAACTTTGAAAATAAAATCAGTATTCTTAAATCTATACTTCAGGCAATAGCTTTATATGCATGTCCAGTGTGGGGAGTATGTGCCAAAACACACACTAGTAAGATTCAAATCTGCCAAAATAAAATACTCAAAATTATGTTAAATTTACCCAGGCACTTTAGTACAAAACGACTACATGATTTAAGTAATACTGATCTTATTTGCCAGAGAATACTTTTAATATCTGATAAATTTAATAAATCATGTCATTAAAACATATATGTAAATTAAGCTACATTTATAACATATTTTATTGGAGGTTTTTTGATATTTTCCTTCTCCAAAAATCATAGTTTTGTTATTGAAAATATTTTGATATTGTATATTATTAGATAATATTTTAGATGTAAGGTTTTAAACCATCTCATGTATAAATCAATGTATGTAAATACAGATTTGTAAATAAATAAATAATAATAATAATAATAATAACTTTGAATTAATCCTTATATAATAACACTAATAGTCTAAACAAAAATTGTTTGCCCAAAAATCTCGTGCTAAACCAGCAAGTAATATTGTTATATATGTTGGTGAAATTCAAACTTGCTTAAAATGGGGAAAGCCATAAATCACATCATTGAAAGGATTTTATTAAAAAATCGTTATCAAAAGATAACAACAAAATTTATTTATGCAAATTGTTGAAAAGTATATAATTTATCTTCTTTAATAAATATTTGTAGGATACAAATTTATGGTCTCTGTCACGAAGAAAAAAACTAGTTAAATTTGTGAAAATATTTGTCCAACTATCGTACTCTCATGCATTTCACATCCAAGTCCAAATCTCATGTTTACATACAGCAACGAAAAGAATTTAGTTAAGCCAACCATAAGGACCTCAAATAAACATAAAAGCACAAACGAACTCATGTTCGGACATGGGTAGACATTGTATCAGCAACGACACACACTCGTACTGTGTATGTGGACGCCCCAGATCATTGCCAGCAAAGCTTTTTGTCCAAAGGACATTCATCAATCATTTTGTAGGAAGTCCGAACATTGAACTTTTTTTCACAAAAACCACACAAGAAATTTGCTTAACAAATTGGTGTGATATTAAGGATAGACATGTCTAGTTACAGTGTCGCGTGATGATATTATAATGTCCTCACAAATAGAAAAATTGAGATTGAAATAAAGATTTCAGTATAGAAAACAAGATAATGTTTTGTTAAATGAGACCCTAAGAACAAATAATTTGCCAAACAAAAATATACTGGGATACATATTTTCTGAATACTTGAATTATTTAGATGATTATTCAACTAGGCCCAAATCAAATCTAGAAAAATGATTGAACTATTTCCCATTTCTTCGTATTCGCTTTTAAATTTGAAAATGTTGAGTCATTATTTTTTGAGCTCTGATGGCCATTTAAAGTACTGTATTTGTGTGTTTTGTAAATAAATTGTTCCAAATAAAAATATACGTTTGTATTTTATGTCAGCCATAGTTGTTTTCATTTTGTCACTTCGGCCACAAGCTCTACAATATGTTGCCCGATTAGAAAGAATTATGTTCATATATGTATCCGTATTTATTTAGCCAGACATGGTGAAAGGAAATACCACTACAAATATTTTAAGAGAAAAATTCCAAATTTCCAAACTATTTTCGTTCACTACACACAAATACGAGACAAAACAACAGCAATTTGTATTATTTAATTACACTGTCCAACAAATTAAAACCTTTTGATAGGAACAGAATAGCAATCCTATAATTCTGAAAAGGCATGTTGAGTAGACCAACTTTGCTGAATAAACTTATAGTCCACCTGGTCTGAGTTTCTTTTTACAATGGGTCTAAGTTTCCATTTTTGGTTAAAGGGAGCATTATACTGACCAAAAAAGAATTGTAAATTAATGTCTGAGAGAATTCTGATTGTCAGCTGTATTGTGGAATTTTGTGGAAGTTCTCAACCCTCTTTTTCAAGAAAATAAAAAAAATCTTTTCAAAAAAGAAATTTAAGGATTATAATGTTGTACGAAAAATTTCAGAATTTTAAATACACCGAAGTTGTAAATAAAGCTTAAATATATAAATTACTCGCCAACTTATGCAACCAAATCACTTGGGTTCAAATTCGTCCATGTTTTTTTTACAAAAATGTGGTAAACTAAAAACACAAATTTGATTTTTTCCAAAATTTTCACTTTCACGGGAGTTGTAAAAATCTAAAATGATTTGGTTACATACCATTTGTGTATTATAAACTAATGTTGCTTGTAACATATATTTAGTCAGTCAAAAAAAGCTGCAATTGTTGCAAATATCCAAAATTAGCGGTTGCAAATGCATTTATTTATTCTACTTTCTCTATCTAGGTTTCTGAAACAATTCTGTCAGAACTATTCCCTATTTCTAAATTTTTGATTTTGCAGCCAACATTTATCACATTTCAAACTCAGACCAACTGGCCAATAAGTTTATTCTACAAAAATGAGCTATCCAATGCCCTTTAAGTACTATGCGGTTGCTGCTCTGTTCCAAAAATGATTTTGGAAAGTGCCCTTAGATAGCGTCGAGGCTTTCAAAGTAATCTAAGTGAAACCTAAACGTATTCTTCAACTATTAACTAAATATGCCTAGTTTTCCTCGCTAGGAAAATAAAACATTTTTTTTAGTTTTATGGTGCTTTTATACCACCAAAAATTGCTATTAAAACAATAATTACAAAAAAGTTATAACTTTTATATTTATTCATAGATCTTTCCACTCAGGCAGTGTTTGCTAGCTATTTTTCGCACCAGCACCAGTTTTTCGTGGCGACTGTTTCTAATCACTGTTTCTATGCTAAAGAAATATTTAAGTTATTTTGTGGGGGAAATTGGAATGTTAAAAAAAAAAAAAATCCAAAAAATTATTGGGTTTGATTTTGTAGAACAGTATACCTGTATTCATACAAAAACATTTTAGGTCTCGAAAATGATTTTTTCGTTGCAGTCTAATTTGAGCATATCCCAAATTATAATAAGATTTATGAAAATATGTTTTTTGTAGCAATTATTCCTCATTTTACCTTTCCGACATATTAATGTCATGCTGAAAATCTAATTAAATTTTGATGCATTTATTTTTCTCCAGAGGTTTTTATTTCCAAAAGTTGCATTTAAATTACAGACATCAGTGTGATGACATTACTTTGCCATTCATACCTATGCTGTTGCTTAAATTTGGCTTTCCCCGTAATTTTAGTTTTTCCACATTTTCCCCATCAATTAAATTAAAATTACCTGACTGTTCAACGAAAAATACTTGGAAAATGGTTTCCTTCAAGGAATTGTTTTATTTTCGGAGCTGTCGTTAATATCACATTACTATCAGTGGGGTTGAATTTTTCCTGTATTTTCTTTTAATCTAAAAATTCATACGTTTTTAACAGTACTTAATCTATTTTTAATTTTCAACATACGGTTCCATGTGTACAAGTGAAATTACTAACATTCGTGAAATTTTTCTTAAAGAAATATGTAATGAAATAGCTGTTAAAGGGAAAAAGTTGTTGGTGAAACAGAGGATGTACAAACATACACATATTAGAGCGTTGATACAGGGATTGTCTTTTATTAAATCGCAAATGTGATTTGTGTAATTCGAATATCAGAGAAGATTATTGTTCAAGCTTCTATATGAGTCACTCCTAACAAGTGAATCATTGAATCTTTTTAGTCTAAGAATACAATGGTCAATCTAAATCTTGAATTCTTGGTTATCAAATTAAATAGAAAAAAATCGTCTTTGTATGGCCGAAAAATTAAAACTATTGTTATTATTATGGTCTTGAAAGACATCAAATTCTAATAAAACAATACTAAAAAATTTAAAATTTAGATTTATATACCAGGGAAAGCGGAAAATTTATGTCCGACATTATTGCCAGTTAACAATTCGCCGAAAAAGTTGTGGTATACTATTTATACACTCCACGAGAGTATTATGTCTTTGTGCATTTGTTTGTAACACCCAAAAGGAAGCGAGATAGACCCATTGTTAATTATACCGATCGACTTAGAATCACTTTTTGAATCGATTTAACGATGTCCGTCCGTCCGTCCGTAAGTCCGTCTGTCCATCTAGATACCACATATTACAACAGATTTTCCTCAAACTTGGCAAAACATCTTACTTTTCAACTAGAAACACCTATGGTGAAAATTGGTCAGATCGGTTCAGATTTAGATATAGCCCCCATACGAATTTCACTCCCGATTTGACTTTTTCTGCTGTAGAGACCACATGTTTAAACAGATGTGCTTCAAAATTGGCAAAACATCTTATATTTCAACTAGAAACACCCACGGTGAAAATTAGCCAGATCGGTTCAGATTTAGATATAGCCCACATACGAATTTCACTCCCGATTTGAGTTTTCCGCTCCAGAAACCACATATTTTAACAGATTTTCTTAAAATTTGGCAAAATATCTTATATTTGCATGAGAAACACCCAGGATGAAAATGAGTCAGATCGGTTCAGATTTATATATAGCTCCTATACAAATTTCGCTCCCGACTTGATTGAGAACTGGAAGAACCTATTGTGAAATATTCTTTTCGATTTGACAAATTGAATGAAATTGAATATGTCCTGGAAATATTAGCCTATGATTAGGAAACATACAAAAAATCTTCACGTTTTCACTTTTTCCGAATTGAATTCTGATAGAAAGTGAAGTGTATCATGTAG